>CM042419.1:11029376-11324229 GCA_023634145.1 Thymallus thymallus
CAGGGTGTCCGCTGAGTTTCTCTCTGCTCCGGTGTTAAGGAGAGATTACTGACAGGGTGTCCGTTGAGTTTCTCTCTGCTCCGGTGTTAAGGAGAGATTACTGACAGGGTGTCCGCTGAGTTTCCCTCTGCTCCGGTGTTAAGGAGAGATTACTGACAGGGTGTCCGTTGAGCTTCTCTCTGCTCCGGTGTTAAGGAGAGATTGCTGACAGGGTGTCCGCTGAGTTTCTCTCTGCTCCGGTGTTAAGGAGAGATTACTGACAGGGTGTCCGCTGAGTTTCTCTCTGCTCTGGTGTTAAGGAGAGATTACTGACAGGGTGTCCGCTGAGTTTCTCTCTGCTCCGGTGTTAAGGAGAGATTACTGACAGGGTGTCCACTGAGTTTCTCTCTGCTCCGGTGTTAAGGAGAGATTACTGACAGGGTGTCCGCTGAGTTTCTCTCTGCTCCGGTGTTAAGGAGAGATTACTGACAGGGTGTCCGCTGAGTTTCTCTCTGCTCCGGTGTTAAGGAGAGATTGCTGACAGGGTGTCCGCTGAAATGAAATGGTCTGGAAGCCTATGTAATGTATTATGAAGTCTTCTTTGATGGAGGAACAAATGAATGGGAATAACTCTGGATTTATCTTTAGGGTGACCATGGTTTTCAGAGCAAGGATGATTCACACGCAATCAGGCTGGTGGTGTCTGTCTGCAGTTGATGATATTCTGATCCAAGACCTTCACACACACACGCACGAACGCACTCACACACACACGCCTCATCCAACCCTCCATCCCCAACATCTTTCCACTTCCCAACATGGCATGGTGGGGTCTGTGGGGGTCTCTGTGCCTGGCTCTGCCTGGCCGTGAGTCATTAGCCATTCCAGACGTAGCAGAGCGATCAGCAGAGCCAGCCTGGCCTGAGACAATTAGAGAGCCCAGAGGTGGCTGCACATCACAATGAGCCCAGCAGCCATGATTAAAACATCAGCCACACTGAATATGCTCTGCCTACTGGGGAAGGGGGAGGAGATAGGAGCTGAGGCATTAGAGGCTACAGCCATGTTATTCTATTATGTGTCAGTTTAACCAGCTTCAAGGGTTTTTTGATGTTCTGATGGAGAACTGAGTAAATGATCGATGCTGGATCAATAGTAATAATAGCAGACTGTTTTGCTGAAAAATGTATGTATCAGCTTCCATGAGAAAATTGTTGTTGACTGTTATGTTATTCTCATTTTGCGTTAAAATGCGCCATTTGCATAAAATGTAAACAGTTTGATGAAGCTTTAAGTGTCCGCAGTGTTCTGACATTGCAGGAGAATTCTACTGGCTTTCTTCTATTCCCCATGGTGGATTAACCTACTTCTCCTCCCATCTCCTCCCTCTCCTCCCTCCTTGTCCTCCTACTCCTCCCATCTCCTCCATCTCCTCCCTCCTTCTCCTCCCCTCTAATTCCCTCTCCTCCCTCACCTCCCTCTCCTCCTTCTCCCCTCTCCTCCCTCCTTCTCCTCCTTCTCCTCCTTCTCCCCCTCACCTCCCTCCTTCTCCTCCTTCTCCTCCCTCATTTTCCTCCTTCTCCTCCTTCTCCCCCTCTCCTCCCTCTCCTCCCTACTTCTCCTCCCATCTCCTCCATCTCCTCCCTCTCCTCCCTCCTTCTTCCCTCTAATTCCCTCTCCTTCTTCTCCTCCTTCTCCTCCGCTCCTCCCTCCTTCTCCTCCCTCCTTTTCCTCCTTCTCCTCCTCTTTCTCCTCCTTCTCCTCCTTCTCCTCCCTCTCCTCCTTCTCCTCCCCCTCCTCCCCTCATGTCCCTCTCCTCCCCCCACCTCCCTTCTGAGTCTCACTGTCCCATAATCACGACTGACTCCCTGCCTCCCCAACCACAGCACACGTCCCAGAAGAGCCTCCCTCCCTCCCCTCCTCCCCCTATCCCAGTCCCTCATCCCCCCAGTATTGAGCCCTCTGTGCCCAGCCTCTGGTCCCTCTTTCCCAGTCTAGTCTGGCTCTATGATTCAGCCACCATGGAGGAGTGGAGCCTCAGGGAGCTCCTCTGCTGTGCCAACAGGACCCCATCCACCACCCTGGCTGTGGAGTGCACTGAACTAGCAGCCACAGTGCAATGTGGGCACATGGTGAACATAAACACTACATTACCCATGAAGCTTTTGGGCTGAAGGTGTGAAAACCTCAAGGCATTTATACCTTGGTAGGACCTTGCCATTAGTTGCATGCATATCATGATGTTATGACAGATATATTGGTGTTGAATCAATTCTTACCAGTTGGAAATAAGAAATTGCTGATGACATCGTAGGATGATATAGATATTACTAGAGAGCTTACCATTGATACAAGATAATTAAGAATAAAGAGAATAGTAATTGTCTAACATGTAATAATCTGCCTTGATGAAGATGTGGCTGTCAATGTTGTCTCATTTAATTTGAAGCACCGCAGCACACGCTCCTGCTCTGACAAACGCTATAACACCTAATTAAATGTGACGGTTGGTATTATTCAAATTCAGAAACAGTTGTACCTCAAAGAGCAAAGAAAATTATCAAATTGATTTGATGATGGTTAAATTGCGAGAGAAGACATGGTCTAACCAGCCCATGCAAATGAGTCCAATTTAGAGTCTTGTATTCGGCAGGGAAGCGGCGTTGCAAAAATGATCAGGCCAGCCAGTCACAGATATTAAAATGAATTATATCGAATCGGAATTTTAGTCACGCTACATTAACTAATATAACGTTATTAACATTTCAAGAGGGGAAAAAAGCTTTTGCCTGCAAAATTAACAGTGACTGGAGTGACCTGTAGGCCTGCTAGTCTGATCACTCTAATGACAGCATAATGGCATATTTACATTAAAAACTCGCCAGCTAATATGGGATTCAGAATTAGACGTTAAATCAAGGATTATTTATTCTGGCCTACTTGGCCTCTTCTGTGACTATTTCTTCTCTCACTTCAATAGAAACCCCAAAACTTTTTCATTCGGAATCTCCAAACTCTGTGGTCCTCTCTCTTTCACTCTCTCTTTCTGTCTCTGTCTCTGTCTCTGTCTCTGTCTCTGTCTCTGTCTCTGTCTCTGTCTCTGTCTCTGTCTCTGTCTCTGTCTCTGTCTCTGTCTCTGTCTCTCTCTCAGTCTCTGTCTCTGTCTCTCTCTCTCTCTCTCAGTCTCAGTCTCAGTCTCTGTCTCTGTCCCTCTCTGTCTCTGTCTCTGTCTCTCTCTACATTCTAATTGATGATCTCTTTAGTTACAGCTCTCTTTGTCTTTCATCTGCTCCTCTCTCTCTCTCTCTCTCTCTGTCTTTTTCTATCTCTCATTTTCTCAGGGATGAATTCAGTCTTTCACCAGTGTAGAGGGCCACACTCACCGGTTATTTATTCACTGGAAACAGAGAGTGAATTTTGTATTTTAATTGTTTCACTTTCATTTCGTTTTGCTTTGGTCTCCCCACATCCCTTTCCCTGTCTCTTTACTTCATGAGTTGCAGTCAATTTAAGTTCAAGGACTGGGAAAAAAGGATATACAGACTAACACTTAAAGACAAGCTTTTAAGATGAGCATATCTGATGTGCTCTTCTGGTTTCAAAGTACAATCGCTATTCACATAAAACTGCAAACACCTTTACTTTAACCACAAAAATGAGATTTTAAAAACATTTCAAGACTAATTTTTAAATACCCAGAGCCATCAACCCAGTACATGTAGTTTCATGAGACTTCACTTACATACCCATCAGGAGTAGCAAATGTAAGGGAGGTCCACTCGAAATACAACATGATTTTTTCCCACTTCCCTGGCTGTAGGTGGAATGATCATGTTAGGTTGTATGTTCAGTGGAACATTCCTTTAAATATTTCCTCTGTTTGTTTCTCTCAGCCTGGCCAGACAGGTTTGTTATGGTTCCATTGTTTTTTATATGGGGGGAGAATTTACAAGCTGCACAGGCTGAGTTATTGTGTCTGGTTGGTGGAGACCTGGGTCCGGCTGACCTCATGTCCGCCACGTCTAACAACAGACAGCGGCAACTTCTCTCCTTCGCTGTCCTTCTCTCATTTCCATTCCTCCGCCCACTCTGCTCATCTGCAGCCAGCATTTCCTTTTTACATACGGCAGTCCTTTCCTTTATTTTTCAAGACAGGGATATAGGCTGGAGGAGAGGAAGCTATCCTTAGAGAGAAACAGGAGTATGTTTATGGTAGCAACAACACCTTGTGTCATTATACATTTGTAGTGGTATCCCTCGGACATGCTTGTTTAGGTTTGAAATCTCTGTAGTTTGCAGTGAGAGTGGACAGACAGGGTGGCGTGTGTTCATTACGTGTGTTCCTGCGTGAGTAAGTTACTTGTTTATTAGGGATATGGTTTATTAAAATGTAGAGAAATGTGCTTTCCAACCACCATTATTCAACAGCACTTTAAACCCATGCAAGTTGACAACATAGTTTGAGTCAAGGTTGAATATTTATAGGGACGATCTTCAGTTGCTACAATTTTTGAACATATGAATTACTAATATACACTACCATTCAAAAGTTTGGGGTCACTTAGAAATGTCCTTGTTTTTTAAAGAAAAGCACATTTTTTGTCCATTAAAATAACATCAAATTGATCATAAATACAGTGTAGACATTGTTAATGTTGTAAATGACTATTGTAGCTGGAAACGGCTGATTTGTAATGGAATATCAACATAGGCGTACAGAGGCCCATTATCAGCAACCATCACTTCTGTGTTCCAATGGCACGTTGTGTTAGCTAATCCAAATTTATCATTTTAAAAGGCTAATTGATCATTAGAAAACCCTTTTGCAATTATTTTAACACAGCTGAAAACTGTTGTGCTGATTAAAGAAGCAATAAAACCTTCTTTAGACTATTTGAGTATCTGGAGCATCAGCATTTGTGGGTTCGATTACAGGCTCAAAATAGCCAGAAACAAAGAACTTTCTTATGAAAATTGTCAGTCTATTCTTGTTTTGAGAAATTAAGGCTATTTCATGTGAGCAATTGCCAAGAAACTGAACATCTTGTACAACGCTGTGTACTACTCCCTTCACAGAACAGTGCAAACTGGCTCTAACCAGAATAGAAAGAGGAGTGGGAGGCCCCTGTGCACAACTGAGCAAGAGGACAAGTACAATAGAGTGTCTAGTTTGAGAAACAGACGCCTCACAAGTCCTCAACTGGCAGCTTCATTAAATAGTACACGCAAAACACCAGTCTCAACGTCAACAGTGAAGAGGCGACTCCGGGATGCTGGCCTTCTAGGCAGAGTTGCAAAGAAAAAGCCATATCTCAGACTGGCCAATAAAAAGAAAAGATTAAGATGGGCAAAAGATAGACACTGGACAGAGGAAGATTGGCTTTTTCTTTGCAACTCTGCCTAGAAGGCCAGCATCCCGGAGTCGCCTCTTCACTGTTGACAGTAAGGGGGACCATACTTGCAGGAATGTGGGTCCATGGTTAACTTTTCTAATGGCAAAAAATCATCTGCTTGTTTTAACCACAATTGAAAAGTGGATGAGTTTTCATGTTTCCAACACACAAGAATACATTTCTTTGCAAAGTATTACATAATTATCAGCAACCTTGTCTTGTCTGAGTCAAGCGTATTTGGCATGTGATAAAGGAGTTAAAGGATTGGCTATTGTACCAATTCTATATCTAAAATAATCTGAGTGGCTGTATGAACAGAGCGCCAGAACTTATTGCAGTGCCAGAATAGATGCAAAAAAAGTTCCTTTCACTGTCCTTCATTTGGGGCAATATGGTGAAGTATCTGGAAACATACTGTTTAAGATAAAACTTGAAAATTATTTTGTTCTGTTCTGTTTTTAACAAGATAGAGAGAACAACAGAAAGACCAGTATGATGGTTGGTGGTATAATGGACAGAAAGTAGAAGAAATTAGATGGGGTTGGAGAGTTGGAGACCAGGGGAGGGAGAGAGGTGGGGGGTGGCGGTTGGGGAGTAGGGGGGTTTAGCGTAGGCTGCTGAAAAAACAGTTTGTCTCCCCAACGGCGAGCCTCTGCCACTTAACAAATGAAATCACCGTGGAAACGTGGCGTATTAATATCATAATGAAGGCGAGAGTGGCCATTACAGGGGTGTAATGTGCCTCCAGGGGTCTGTGATGGATGTTTGCCGGCGCCCGGGCCTTATTTGCACACAGTCACCTCTGTGGTGGACAACCATTAGGCCTCGACATAGGAGGTAAGGGATGGGGCGACTGGGCTGGAGAGCACCACAGAGAAGAGATTTTATTAGACAAACTAACAGCAGTTTGTGTATGGTAGAATGTGTGCGGAGCGATGGTGGTGTGAGTGGGGAGGGGACAGTGTGGTGTGTGTGTGTGTGTGTGTGTGTGTGTGTGTGTGTCTACTCTTTCTAACAGACAGAGACTGTGCTCTCATTCCCTGCTCTGTCTAATGTCTCTCTCTGTGGGGTGATTCTGTATACTCCTGTAATTAAGACAAATTGGCCTCGAAAGCGGTATTATGTTTACAGCAACATATACATTTAGCATGTCTACAAATATGTCTACTGTAGGATAGAAACATTATCGTCAGTAGCTTATGATGTATCTAAGTTAGTTCAAACACGTGATTAGAGAATGTGTCATTTTCTATTTTACCAGTTCTCACAACGACAAGATCTCCTTACCTCCCTTTCCATCTATCAACCTCTCCCACTTCCTTCCCCCCTCTCTGGCATCTCTCTCTCTCCTCCCCACCTCTATCTCTCTCTCTCTCTCGCTCTCCTCCCCACCTCTCTCTCTCTCTCTCCTCCCCACCTCTCTCTCTCTCTCTCTCTCTCTCTCTCGCTCTCCTCCCCACCTCTCTCTCTCTCTCTCTCCCTCCCCACCTCTCTCTCTCTCTCTCTCCTCCCCACCTCTCTCTCTCTCTCTCTCTCTCTCTCGCTCTCCTCCCCACCTCTCTCTCTCTCTCCTCCCCACCTCTCTCTCTCTCTCTCTCTCTCTCTCTCTCTCTCTCTCTCTCTCTCTCTCTCTCCTCCTCACCTCTCTCTCTCTCTCTCCCCCCCACCTCTCTCTCCCTCTCTCTCTCCTCCCCACCTCTCTCTCCCTCTCTCTCTCCTCCCCACCTCTCTCTCTCTCTCCTCCCCCCACCTCTCTCTCTCTCTCTCTCTCTCTCTCTCTCTCTATCTCTCTCTTTCCCAGTCTCTCAATTAAATTAAATTCAATTCAATTTGCTTTATTGGCATGATTTAACAATGTACATATTGCCAAAGCTTACTTTGGAGATTTACAACGTGAACATAATTAATAATAATAATCAATATTGTCAACGGGACAACAGTAACAACAATAACCAAGGTTTAAAATAATCATACATTGAACAACACCAATAAGCAGGTTGGTTGGTCTGTCAGACACTGTCCCTCATCTTATGGCAGGCAGCAATGTAGTGCGATGCCAACCGACAGCTCTCTGTTCCTCCCCCAACAGGACGGGTAGCCTCTCCTCATCAGAGAGGTCTTTGAAACCTCTAATAAGGGTTTCAAATTTGGGGAAATGACACTCTCTAAATTGTTTTATATTTTTGACATTTTGTCAGGAAATGCATCTCTGTCTCAGGTTCTGCTATGGTGCAGTGGTTGCACAGCTTTTCCTCTACAGGGTGCCAGGTTTTCCTGTGTCTACCCTACTCAATGGCAAGGCTGTGCTCACTGAGCCTGTACTTTGTCAAGGTTTTTCTAAGGTTTTGATCAGTAACCATGGTCAAATAGTTTGCCTGTCGATTTAGGGCCACATAGCACTGCATTTTGCTTTGTGCTTGTGCTTGTGTTTCCCAATAAGTAATGTAGTTTTGTTTTGACTGTGTTGTAATTTGTTTTGATCTGATTGATTGGATGTTCTGGTCCTGAGGCTTCAGTGTGTTAGTAGAACAGGTTTGTGAACTCAGCCCCAGGACCAGCTGGATGAGGGACTCTGTTCTTTGCTCAGCTCTTGGTATTGCAGGGCTTGGTGATGATATGAGAGGGGGTCACTGTATTTTTGATTTTTCCAAAACTGAATTGCTCTTTTTTGAGTTTTTATTATTAGTGGATATTTGCCTAATTCTGCCCTGCATGCATTGTTCTTACAGAACTCTGCATGCAGGGTTTCAATGGGGTGTTTGTCCCATTGGGTGAAATCTTGTTTTGCAAGTGGACCCCACACCTTACTGTCTCTCTCTGCCATCTCGCTTTCTCCTCCCCATCTCCCCCTCTCTCTCTCCAACCACTTCTTTCTCTCTCCCCCTCTCTCTCACTCTCTCTCTCTTTCCTCCCTGCTCTCTCTCTCTCTTGCTCTCTCTCCTCTCCCTCTCTCTCTCGCCCTCCCCCCCCAGCCCCCCCCCCCCTCTCTCTCTCTCGCACACACACAACCAAACACACATACTCCCTCTCCTCTCTCTCAGCACATTTCAAAATAATGAATTACTATCTGCTGTCACTAGGCCCAGGCCAAGAATTCATTTTTGTGGGTCAAGTGTTTCAGAATGTCATCTTTGACAGGAACCCTCTTATACAATAAATACAGGGACAGACCTTGACTGTTTTTCCTTTTATATGCATACTAAGGTGATCCACTGCCATTGTGTGAATGCAACCAGCCTTCACAAAGAGGGAGAAGAGAGTGAGAGGTACAGAGAAATCAATATTGAATTAAAACAACCAAACCACATGTAAAGCTATGTGTGGAGGGAGGAAGGGAGGGAGGGAGGGATTGGTGTTTTTGCAATGGTTCACTGTAAGTACAACTACAGAACACACACAAAAGCAACCAGTTTTTAAACACCAACCAGAGCGTGTAACACTGCAAAGTCCAATCAATACCCCTCCTAAATTAACCAATGAGCTAATGAAGCTAATGAAAAGCCTATCTAACACGGCCTTGCCATTCAATACGTAGAGCAGAGGTGGCCACAGCTACCACAGGGTCTCCCTTCTATTGTGTTTATTTTAACAGGGGAGGCTGGGGGTGTGCATTGTGTATGTGTGTTGGGACGCTGGTGTGATGGAGAGACGAAGAGATGGGGGGGGGGGGGGGGGGGGGGTTCAATGGCATCGGACTATCAGAGACAATCTATTTAAGGGGTGCTCAGGGGAGCTTCTAAACAAATGTTGGGTAATTCCAGCCAGCAGTAATTACCCTTGTCTCTGACAAGGAGAATGTGGTAGTGTCTCCTTCACCCTCGGCCCTGGCCAGAAGGCAGCTAGACGCAGGCAGCCTACAGGCTTCCATATATGGATGCTGCACTTGTGTACGTGTGGCTGCGGTCCAGCAGTCAATACTACAGTGTACACCAAAAAACCTCACCCCCTCCTCCCTCTCTATTTCTCGTTCTCTCGCTCCCTATCTCTCTATCTCTCTCTCGTCCGCTCTCTCTCTCTCTCTCTTGCACCCTTGCATCTGAAAGAAGGGGGGCTCTGAACATTCCTGGCTCCGCTACAGATTTTATTTGCTACATTGGCCAAGGAGAAAATGTGTTATATAAATTTATGAGTATGGGCCAATGTGACTTGTTAAATGTTATGCCTGGGCTGTATTGGAATGAACAAAAACAGCTTGGGTTTTAAACAACATTGATTTCTGAGTGAATTCGATCATGGTCCCATCAGTAGTGAAATTCAGTTGGCATATGGAAATGCATTGTTTCCAAGAGATGTTTTGTAATGTTTAGGGTACAATCTAAGAGAAATTATGAAGCTCCCAGTAAATACTCAACAACACAAACATCATATTCTGGCAAGTCTTTGAGTGTAGCCATTTCAATGCTAGAAATAACAGATACTATTGCCGATACTGTTAGCCAGTGAGGGGGAAATGTATATGGACAAAAGATGGACTATTGTAGGCCTGCTGTACTGAGTTATGGTAGTACTGTATATCTCCATTAATTCACATTAACATTAATTCAGCAAAGTTCTTCTATCAGATAATTAAGTCAAAACAAACAAGTCATATCACATTGTTTTGTACCTTGTGAATTTGCATCGTTCATTAGAGCAATTACATGTGTAAAGTGTAGCAAACAAACAAATACATTTTCACCTCAACCTCTGAAAGCCAAGGAGTCCAGAGAGGACTTTACTTTATCCTGGCTGATCGATTAGGATCTCTAAGCTGCCGTGGAACTGATCTCCATGCAAATGCACCTCAATCAATCCCTCCGCTCGGTCAATCGATAGAACAGCTTTGTTTGACATTGGCGGTGTGATTTTATAATTAAACG
Source organism: Thymallus thymallus (assembly GCA_023634145.1). Lineage (NCBI taxonomy): Eukaryota > Metazoa > Chordata > Actinopteri > Salmoniformes > Salmonidae > Thymallus > Thymallus thymallus. Next base: position 11,039,608 of record CM042419.1, read on the forward strand.
ACCAGATAATAATTCTAGGAGAAATGGGAAACGGATCACAGGGGTTACCTGGATGGAAGGATGGATGGAAGGAAGGAAGGATGGATGGAAGGATGGATGGAAGACAATAGGGAATAAAACAAAAGAAACAGAGTGGAGATGGCTCCAGAGAAGGGGGAGGAGAAGGGAGTGAGTGGGATGTGACAGCCCAGCGTGGGCAGGGGACAGACGGGTACACCCCCCCCCCCCCCCCCCCCATCCCCCAGCCCCCCTCCCCACCGCCTCCTCTTATCCCTCACTGATGGACAGATGCATAGCTGACAATGACCTCCCTCACCTACCTCTCACTCTGTATGTTGACACTGGCCACTGGGGTGGGTGGGTGGGGAGAGAGAGAGAGAGAGAGAGAGAGAGAGAGAGAGAGAGAGAGAGAGAGAGAGAGAGAGAGAGAGAGAGAGAGAGAGAGAGATCTCTGGTCATGTGATGTATTTTAACAGATAATACAACCTGCTGTAAGGTCCAACTGGCCACAGTGCTAGATCAGTACCTGTTCACTTCCAATGAGAACGTCCCTCTGTCTTGACTCCACACCTTACCTTTGGCATCCACATCTCTTAAACAAGTCACTCTGAAACTCATTCTGATGAGAGAGGAGGTGAAGGACAGTGATGGGAGTGAGAGGGAGGTTGAGAGAGAGAGAAGATTCACCCTACCTGCAGATTCCAAATCAAATACCACAGCTTAAATGCCACAGTGGAGGCTCTTCTACTCTGTTCCCATTCTGTCATTCTCTCATTCTCTCATTCTCTCTCTCTCTCTCTCTCTCTCTCTCTCTCTCTCTCTCTCTCTCTCTCTGCAGTCCAGTGCTCTTTGATTGGGGGAGATATGAGAGAAGAGTGGGGGAGAGATAAGAGAGGAGTGGGGGAGAGATGAGAGAGCTGCTTAGCCCTGGATCACTGGTGGCTTGGTGTTACTGCGGCAACACTGTAATTAATCGCCAGTGAGGGACGTTGGAAGGGGGAGGGGGAGAGGGAGAGGGAGGAGAGGGATGATTTGGGAGGAGGGTTTCGTGCCTCACGGTCCCCTGGAAAACTGTTTCCCACGTGGCCACACCTGCGATCGGAAAAGCGACGGGCTACATCGAGTGGCCCCGTTTCCACGGTTGCAGCCGTCACGGCCTGCAGGGAGCGTGGCTTGGCTCAGGGCCCGGAGAAGACATGGACACATGCACATGGACTCAACACAGACACCCACACACAGAGACACACACACACTTGACACACACACACCCACACACAGAGACACACAGACACACAGACACACACTTGACTCACACACAGAGACACACACACACAGCGTTGTCTCTGTACACCTTTCATCTGGGTTGAGATTTGGAGAGGCTTCGCTCCGCAAAGGCTCCTTAATTCTCCCTTAATTCACGAGCGCTCCAGATTCACTGACCTGGGAATAACTGGAGAATGATAATGAAGAGGCCTCAGAGAGGAGGCGAGGTGAAAGATAGAAGAGTGAGAGAGAGAGAGAGAGAGTGAGAGAGAGAGAGAGAGAGAGAGAGAGAGAGAGAGAGAGAGAGAGAGAGAGAGAGAGAGGCATAGGGTCCCCATGCCTTTGAATGTGCTCGGAATGGATTGAGGGCTTTTCTGGTAGTCTTTCAAGGGAAGACGTATCTTATTAGTGCTGATTGCTAGTCATGCCGTATCCTCCGCCAAGGGTTTACCCGGGTTCACCCTTTCATTGACACGTTGAGAATGAAGGGTTCAGCCATGGTTTGATTAAGTGACAGAAATGCTTACATAGTGATAAAGTCTTTACCTCGATATGTACAGTATGTTTGTGCAGTGCATAGGTGTTAGTTCCGGTAGCTGAGATAAAACGTTATAGGGAATCAATTCTACAACAATAGTCCCAGTCGTATTAGATAGAACGTCGCGGCCCCGCCCGCCTGTAGGAAAAACAACATGTGGATACCTAGGTTACCACATTGGCTCACAACTAAAACTTAACATTTTTCAAACACAAGTTCCCATGCTTTTAAAATAACAGTTCTGTTCCGGAACAGTATGGATACACTTTCGATCCAGGTTCCTTTTCTATTCCTTAAAAAATGACATTATTTTCTGGTGTTGCCTGTGTTGTTGGAGTGACAGTACTATTGAAGACAAGTTTGAAGACCGGCAGCTATAGCTAATATTAGCCAAAATGTTTCACCGACTATTTCACCAGCCACCAGTATTTTTCATCCCTGTATCCCACAAAACAAGTCAGGTAACTAACAAGTTCACGTTAATTCATTGAGCGATAAGGAGAAAGAGATAAGAGAGCAGCTTGAAGAGAAAGAGAGACGCTTCTTTGTTTGTGTGAACAGTATGGGTGTGTCTCCATGACAATTTACAAATAATAACACTGATAAAGTACTGAAACATGTTTTTTCCCTCAGGGTCAGATGGTGAAGGGAACAGGCTCATGGATCTGGTGGCCAGCGCTGGATACAGGGTCAGATGGTGAAGGGAACAGGCTCATGGATCTGGTGGCCAGCGCTGGATCCAACGTGGTCGTCACCATGGAGCACTCAGCTAATGTAAGAATGATGATCTAGTAGTTTGTGTTTGTGTGTGTTAAAGATCTATTTGTGTTTGTTTGTCAGAGAGAGAGAGACAAACAATCATGACTCTCAATAAGAATTATTAATATCAATATGAATCTTGCCCACTGCCATCCGGCATTCAACAACACCAGGTCACAGTCAGCACACACACTACCCAGTTACTTCATTGGCTTTTGCACGCTAGTACTGTACTATTTTACATACTTCTCTACAGTTATATTTATTTATATTTATATTTCGGATGATTGTCTTGTAGTGTTGTGGGTATTGTATTGTTTTTACTTTGCCTGTATGACAAACTAATTTAATCTCATCTCTCAGCAGATGAGATTGTCCTTCCTGGCCATGGAGAAGTTCTTGTACCCGTTCCTGCCAGCTGAATATCATTATTTTTGCCATCTTTCATGCCATCCAGTGTTATATATAGTCAAATCAAACAGATGTTTTTATAATGTTTTCTTTTCAAGGATTTGTTGTTGATGGTTCATAATCAGATTAAAATGTACATTATTTTATTATACAGTATAATACTTTGTTCTAGTAATTGTTATTTAATGCAAACAATACCAGCAGTTGTTACTTTCAAAATAATAAATATAGTGACAATCTCTTTTGAAACAAACTAAGTGTTGGTGTTTTTCTCTCATGCCTCAATGGAATAAAGACAAAAACGTAATGGAACGTATGAATGCTGTTTTCTCAGTTTTAACTTTTGGGCTGCAGTCAACTTTAAAAGCTCATAACTCGGGTTCTGATAAAGATATCTCAGTTATTTAAAAATATATATATATGGATTTGGGACAGGTTTTAGTTTTCAGAACGATAACAAAAATCTAAAAGTTAAAATCTGACGATGTGAAGGATTTCCCGAAGCCGTCCCACCTATTTTGGCCAATTCAATATTCAGACAAATAATGTACAATAAGTACTATGCTACTGTAGCCTACACTGTGTCCTTATAGAGCATGGAGATCAGCCTAGAAGAGTATACTGTACACCAGCCTCTCTTAGTCTGCCTCTCTTGACCTGCCCTAGAGTGTCTTGACAGGCACCCAAAACATAAAGCAGCTTTTCATCCGGTGGAGAAGAACTCACCAGAAGCCCTCCAAATAAAAGAGTGGAAGTGACGGGGCGTCGATCGATAAACGGAGCTGGACACACCGTGACATATTTACCGGAATTGTATTATGTAGAGAGAAGAAGAGCCGGCGATATCGCCACAGGCAGCTAGCAAACATAATGTGGCCCCTCTCAATCTTCCCAGGAGTGGTGTTGGATTGGCTGCGTCGGTTTCCACAAGCACTATCCGATCAAGCACCCGGAGACATCGACAACAAGACAGATGATTAGTCTGTAAACGGTGGGGGGAAAAACACAGCGAGTGAGCGGATGTTGATGATTCAATACAGTTGGGTGACAGACGATTCCGTTAGTGCGTAGATAAAGTGTCAGCGGCCTTGTATCAATCATAATAGACTTCTTATTGAGCATCAAGAAACATGTTTAATATCATTACATCTAGATCTGTATCCTCCCTCCTATTTCTCCCTCCTTCCCTCCCTCTCACATCTGGCACACATCCATTTGCGTGAGAGAGAGAGAGAGAGAGGTAGAGGGGGTGCTGGGGTGGGGGTGACAGGGAGAAGGTAGGGGAAAGAGAGAGAGAGCGAGAACGAGAGAGAAGAAAGAAAAAACTCCAGGGGCAATCATTCTTGGCAGCGCTCTGGCAGCTTGTGCGTTTTTGTAATTTCAGACTGTTTCACAGCGGCACCTGCAGCAAGGTGCAATAACGCTTCACAGACCGCCGCTGATGTCATCACATTTTGACAAACTTCTCAATCTGAAATGACCTTGGTCTGTTGACGCTCGCCGGCCTCTGTCTGCCTCTCCTCTGCTGTCTGTCCTCTGTCTGCCTCTCCTCTGCTGTCTGTCCTCTGTCTGCCTCTCCTCTGCTGTCTGTCCTCTGTCTGCCTCTCCTCTGCTGTCTGTCCTCTGTCTGCCTCTCCTCTGCTGTCTGTCCTCGGAGGGCGTTACAAGAGACGGCTGTTTGTGTTTGTGTTTGAACACAGACCTCTATTGTATTTCTGTTTTCATTCTATTCAAACAGCACTACTCAGTCTGTTTCCATCTTCTATACTGTGACAGACAGACAGACAGACAGACAGACAGACAGACAGACAGACAGACAGACAGACAGACAGACAGACAGACAGACAGACAGACAGACAGACAGACAGACAGACAGACAGACAGACAGACAGACAGACAGACAGACAGACAGACAGACAGACAGATAGACAGACAGACATCAATTTAGATCTCCACATCACACAGAGGATAAAACTGGGATTCACATCTCATTCCTCTTCTGGCCATCCCTCCATCCCTCCCTCACTCCCTACTGACCCCCCATTCCCAGCCACACGCAATTCCAGGGTCTGGTCTGGAATTCTACTGGTCGTAATGAACTCATTCCGTCCACACCTGATTGGGTGTCATTGCCATTCCCTCTCCTCCTTCTTCGTCCATCGGGGTCCACCATCCACCCTCCCCACTACCCACTGGACTAACATGGGGGAACTCATGTGGAAAATGTAAGATAGGTGGGTGGTGGTGGTGTGGACAGTTTTCTTAACTAACATAAAACAACCTGACCAGCTGCTAATTGGATGTAACCATTGGTAGTCACACATGGTGTGATGTTGCAGCTGAGAGAGAATTCACACCATCTAACCTCTATGAACAGAGTTCCTCATAGAAAGTGACACCAAACCGCCTATGTTGACAGCCATGTCTCACGTAACATGGTAAATGTAAATCTGGGATTTAAATACAAAATAATACTAAATGCTCTGAGACCAGGTTGATGGTGAAGGATAAGGAATGTCCTTTGCTTCCTGCTTCAATTCTATGTGATAGGTTTTTCTGTCTTTCTCACAGCAATGTTTTACTCCACTGTCTAATAATGATGGAAAGACTATTGTTAAATGATCTAAACAAAAAGCAGTCAAGCAGTCAATCTGACAAACACACACACACACACATACACCAGAAGATAGCTTCCAGGAGAAAACCACAAAAAATCCCTTCAGAACTTCACAGTCTGTCTTTTGTCAGGCTATCTAGCACTGCCATCACATTATGTGAACACACGCTGATTCCCCTCTGTAGGCCTCTGCTGTATATCTGTCTACCTGTCCATCTGTCACGGCTGAGTCTAACATGACAGCCTCTGCCTGTGTGTCTGAGAGCGTTGAAGCACAGTGGAATCTGACATTACAAAGCAGTGCGACCTCTAAAAAACAATTAAGGCTCCACTCTATAACGAAAAAATGAAATAATGCTCTACTCAATAACAAAAAAATAAAATAAAGCTCTACTCTATAACAAAAAAATAAAATAAAGCTCTACTCTATAACAAAAAAATAAAATAAAGCTCTACTCTATAACAAAAAAAATAAGTAAAGCTCTACTCTATAACAAAAAAAATAAGTAAAGCTCTACTCTATAACAAAAAAATAAAATAAAGCTCTACTCTATAACAAAAAAATAAAATAAAGCTCTACTCTATAACAAAAAAAATAAGTAAAGCTCTACTCTATAACAAAAAAAATAAGTAAAACTCTCGTGTGACGACCGACTCAGCAGAGCGTTCTTTTTTAAGCTTTAAAGGTGGGAGAAGGGAGATGAAATGAAGATGTCAGCATCCATTATTGAAGGGGACTAGATCAAAGGGATCTCCGCTTGTTTGAGTCATTAGCGGACGTTTGGGGCTCAGTAATAGATGGAGCGCGGCACTGATAAGGGACATGTTTTCTATCAGCTCTATCAACTCTAATCTAAAATGTACGGGCAGGGATATGGATAGGATACATCTCTGATGACTTGTGATGATAAAAAAAATGAAGAAAGCGTACGAGTGGATAGCAATGCTATAGTGAAGAGATAGAACATTTGATCTTGTCTCTATCAGATATGATAAGGCATCATGAATGAAATTGAATAAGTTGTATTGCCTTGAATTGTATTGGTATCTTCAGTATAACAAATGGTGGTTATCTCTTGGACTGAACTGTCCATGTATTTATTGAAAACCTGAAGTAAGTGTCAATGAGGCTTACTCCGTAAGTTCCAGACATACAATTTGCATGACAAAATGCAACGGGTTATCAATATCTCAATGTCAATGTCATGCATTAAAGATGTCTCTCATTTTCATAATCATGTATTATCATGATAATAATACATTATTAATAAACGTCTAATAAAACAGAGTTACATATTAAGCATCAGCAAAAAATATCCAGTCCTGACGACCATAAAGGGGATTGTTCGCTCAAATGACATAAAAAGCATTTTGTAATTTGGCTGAACTATCCCTTTAAAAACATTCAAAGATTTTTTTGCGGTGTCACTCTGAAACCTCCAAGCACGTTTGTTTTGAAAGGGCACAAATTAATGTCATGTCTTCTGAGAGACAGGCAGGGAGGCATCAAGGCTGTCTAGCTGCCTGAGGAGTGACAGAGTTGGGAAGAGACCAGCTCTAGGAAAACAAAGTCTGTGCACTCTTCAAGATTGTACTCAAGAATTTGTCTTAAGTTTTGTTCTAAAAACCTACACAAATAATAAGTAGTAGAATGTATTTTCTTTGCAAAAATCTTATTCTAAAACACTGAAATGGATTCAAACCCTTAAGTAAGGGCCACTTTTTAAAATAAACATGTTGCTAATAAAACAAATGCTAATTTTAAAAAAAAGTTGTACCTTGTGTTCTTTGCTAACAGTCCCTCTCAACATTAATATATTGTTTTTGTGCGTCTGAGGGAAACCGAGTAGGAGGTCACGAATTAGAACAATACATGTTGATTCCAATTATGGTGAAAAGCAATGAACAAGATGCACTAATGATGGCATATGAAAAAAGAACGAAGGTGTTTGTGTGCGCTATCAAGAGCCAGTGTGGAATATTTAATATCAGCTTTATTTCCATGATGTGTGTTGTGATGAGACTTCAAATGATTCACTTCCACAGAGTGTCTGCATCAATACAGAAAAAAACATTGCGGGTATTTATCTCTGTTAGCTCGGTGAAACAATCAAGGCTAGGATTATAGCGACTCTTCAAGACGGCACCGATAATGAGATCGTCCCCCACTTCATCGTCAAGGAGTGGCGGGAATGAAACAGACAAAATGCTTAATAAATGGCCACTGTGTTTTATTTAATTCACAGTCCCCCAAAAAAGGGAAAAAGACACCATTTTCAATTAATGAAGCTGGAAATTGTGTCCGGGGTCCCTCCAGACTCGGATTAACTATGACTGGAGGGACCAATCACACTTAGATTCGTGCTGGCTGCGGTCTACATTTCCTATGCAGGACATGCCCACTCCTCTCCTCCTCTTCTCTCCTCTCCTCTCCATCCCCCTCTCACACCCTCCACCACCCATGCTGAGGGTTGTCGGTGCAGGGCCACTATTAGTGCTGGAGAGATAAAACTGTAAGTGTTGCTCCCAATTAGCGCATCACTGACCACGCTGTGGGTTCTCTTCACCCGTTAACGCTGGCTGAGAGAGGGAGGGAGGGGGATGAGCAGGGAGGGAGAGATAGGGGAGAGAAAGGGAGAAGCTATGGACAGTTAGAGAGAAAAAAGAGAGAGAGAGAGAGAGAGAGAGAGAGAGGATAGAGTGGGATAAAAGAGTGAGGGAGTGAAATGGGGCTTAAGCATTCATTTTGAGTGGAGAGACAGGTCCCATTAACATTTAACAGCGTTTGTGCAACTTGGTGCGGAGGTTATGATGCAAATGAGGAGGAATTAAAAGTGGCCAGAGGTTTGTCATTGATGGATTGCAGTCTGGCAGTGCTCACCACTTCCTAGTGTCCATCAGAGGCGATTACTGCGTAATTAAACCTTATTTCTGAACTCTCCGGCGCATAATTACTTTGAGGGGGGGGGTGGAATATGGAACAATCATCTAAAAGCTATGGCGGCAGAATGCGTTAACGTGATGGTCTGTCCGTCGTCTTAGTCCAATGTCAGATCCAGCCTCCTGACAGTGCAGAAGAACAGTCACTTTTAATAAGAGGTGAAAACATATTAAACGACACAGTATGCTGATTATAGTGGAATTAGGCTTTCAAGTGCTCCAGTCCTTTGTGTTATTTGCATAATGTGTTCTTTCTATGCACCTCGTCTAGAGCTTTGGGCAATTTCCTCTCACAATTTGAATCGATTGCACATTTAAGGCTATTTAAAGAGAATTATCACTTTGCATATTTTAATTGTTGTGTGGGGAGAGGTATGTTAGGTGTATCCTATTGAGTTTGGCTCTGGCCAGGTGATTCTAGGTGTGCTGTGCTGACCAGAATAACCCTCTAAGTTCAGACATACACGCACACAAACACACACACGCAGGCACGCACACACACCAATATTTGCAATGCAAATGAAGAGCACAGGAGTAAGTGCCTCTTTGATATCAACAAAATGGCCGCTAATAATGTGACAAAACATTGATTTAACAGAGATTCACTAATAATGTACAGGTACTCATTACCAGAACAATATATACATATATATCTGTTTCAATGACACCTTAATTAACTAACATTGTGTATTGTATCTACAGAATAAACCCACCCAAGATTTGTATTGTAATAAAAAATACCTTGGACCTGCAACATATTGTTGCTACTTGGACTCTCGAGGCCAAACTGCAATATAATGTACATACATGCAATAAGAATAGGACTGGTTGCAGCTTTTCAAATCAACCTAATATACCGTGTTTTATTTAAAAAACAAGGTATGAAAAAAGAACAGCGGCTGAACCCCAAATCTCACAGACCTCATGAAGAGATAAAATGTGGCAAAATACAATAGACACGACACCAAGCAGAAACTCCATGCTCAGTAACCTTCTGAAATCTCAAGTCTGCTTTTCACAGTTAATTATACTATAGCTAGCTTCCTAGGCTTAACATCAACCATATAATGACTCTTTCAAAAATGGTAGGGAAAAAGCACCTAATTTACATTCATAGTAGCCACAATATATTAATTATTTGTGTGAGATAAGGTTTTAGTGTTTTACTTGACACTTTTACCACAAAAAATAAATGAATTGTTCAATTTAATGAGAGAAATGTATGACTACACTTTTGGTGCACTGCAACATAACAGAGATATATTTTAATTGCACACTTGTTGTAGGTTGAGGTAGCACAAGGTTTGTTCAAAGATTTGCGTTATCTACTGTATACTGCATACACAATGCGTCTTGCTGTGAGGAAATTCCATATTATATGTGTTTGATATAAAATAGTTTTCACTAAAGGAAATTTAAATCTAAACTACACTCTTAGAAAAAAGGGTTCCAAAACGGTTTCCCAGCATGATCTATTGCAGGGTGAAATGTTTTCAAAATTGTTTGATTTAAAATGATATGCTACACAAAGATAAACAACATTCAGTATATTTTTTAACTAAACCAATCTGTTAGTAGTTGGACTTATTGCACCCGTTAAAGAGATGGTTGTTCCAGTTTAGATCATTGAGGAAGTCTCAGTATTCAGTCTTCCCTACCCATGTTGCGGGTGATTCAACTTTCCACTTGGATATCCTAACTCTGGCTGGATTCCATTAGGAATTACACATAACTTTGCAAGCTAGCATAACGTGACTTGCAGGCCTGATGTGGCCTGTAAACACAGCACCACTGTGTTAGGGTATAACTAGGCCCTCAATGAAAGGCCTTATGATATATACAACGAGTGTACAAAAGCTCTTTCCCTCCATGACATAGACTGACCAGGTGAAAGCTATGATCCCTTATTGATGTCAACAGTTAATTCCCCTTCAATCAGTGTAGATGAAGGGAGGGAGACAGGTTCAAGCCTTGAGACAATTGAGACATGGATTGTGTATGCGTGCCATTCAGTGGGTGAATGGAGAACACAAAAGATTCAAGTGCCTTTGAACGAGGAATGGTAGTAGAAGCCAGGCGTACCGGTTTGAGTGTGTCAAGCGCAATAGTAGGAAACGTTTTGTACACTCAGTATATAATGTATTGTTATAATTAATTTAAAAGTTGGTGGAACCATTCATAGAGGGTTCTAGGAAGAACCTTTAGATTATAAAATGGTTCTTGGTAGAATCATTCATAGAACCATTTACAGGTAAAACCCTCTGCAAAGGGTTCTACCTAGCACCAAAAAGGGTTCCCAAGGGGACAAACTGAAGAACCCTATATGGTTCTACGCAGCACCTTTTTTTCTAAGAGTGTCAGCTGTATTGCTATGTTGGTGTTCAGTAAAGTGATAGGATGTCATGAAAACAAGCTTTAAAAATTACAAACAGAAAATATTATTTCAAGAAAACATCTTTAATGAATCAGTTGTTGTCTTTTGTACCTCTGACAGATTACATGAAAATACATTTAAATCGACTGCAAGTATGGCAACATATTCACACATATAAACATGTATGTGATGCATTTTGTATGTATTTATGTATATAAATATGTACAACAGAAACACGTTACACTCAGTTAAAGTTTTGTGCAAGTGTGTTTTATATATACTAATTATATATAAAATCCCACACAAACCAAATCATATTCATGTGTGCCCACGTAATATACACACACACACGCGAACAACTACAGTTCACCAAAGATTAAAGCAACGCATTGGATTATGGTTCAAGAGAAACCTCGGAGAGGACCTGAAAAAGTCCAACAGTTTCCTCCCGTCCACCAGAAATGTTCCCTTGCGGGTGTCGTGTGTCTATATGTCGCTCTGTGTCTTGAGTTAGTGTGTACGCAGTTCTGTCAGACACACGTTAGACTATGCCGCCATCTCTACTGCTCAGTGTCTCTGAGGTAGACTCAAGCTCAAGGACCTTTGATTTCCTGCTCCCACCCACTTTTAGTTTTTCTTTAGTTACATTTTTCAACAAATGTCAGACATTCAAAAGACATAAATGAAATACTACATGTATAATATGTAGCCATGAGGTAGAAATGTTTTAAAGAACACTATAATAAAATGATTGAATGGAAGAAGGGGGAAAACAAACACTGAAAACGCCAATAACATTGTTTGCCAGTTCTGGTACAAAGAAAAAATGAAGCCAAGAGAAAAGTACATAGCAACAAAACAAAGAAATACACATTGGTTGGATAGTACAATTCAAGTGATTTGGTTGTGTCGAAAGTACTGTACTGTATATGTGTAGGAATGGGCTTTTTGTGCTCCAATGTACATCAGTAGGTTTCAGTTTAGAGAGGGCAGATTGAATTATGGGATAGACCGCGTTGTGGTCAGTCTGTTGACAGACCGCACTGCAGTTTCCATGTGCTGTTGCCGTGCTGTCTGTTGTGTGTGTGCATCACCCCCCCACACACACACACACACACACACACACACAAACCTCAGCGTGTCCTTTCCTCTCCTCAGTGAGAGTGAGTGGAGAAGTGAGATTCACACGCCTGGGCTGCGGGTCAAAGAGGAGGGAGGGAGACTCCATTTTCTATTTCCAGAACAAGCCTTCTAGTAATGAGCTTTTACACAACAGTACACTCAGGCTGTGAGACTTAATCTGTTGACACTGTATCAAGTTTGTGAAACATTTTAACATTCCGATGAATTAAAGCTATGTGGAAGTGCATTCAGGTAGTTGTTAAGTAACTCCAGAGGTAAACTAAAGCGGAGAGATCGACGTGGATGTTTTGTGTTTTATGGAAGCTTTGTTTAAGTGTAGTATATCAGTAAAACACTGTGCATTTCACCAACCTACCAATATTTTACATGAGTGAAGTATAATTTGAGTCGGATTTTCAAAGGCCATGTAAGTGGTTATATTATGGTCATGTTACTTCCGTGGATCTACCCTTTTTATCTACACAAGTGAGAGAAATTGGAGAAGTGTTAAATAAATAATTCGAGACATCGTGGTAGACTAGCACCTGTGCAGTCACAGCAAGTTCCATCTAAATTCTGCTAAAAAAGAAAGGTATGAAAACTAGAATTGGAAATTATACCAATCATAGGAAGAGATAAACGTTACACTAGTCACAAGTTTACAAAACAAACAAAAACGTAAAAGCAAGCGACATTATTAAAGACAAAAACAAAAAACACACAAAGGAATGCTATAGTGCAGCTGTTGTACAATAATAATACAACTAAGGTACTTCAACATTACCATGGTAGTGCTTAGCAACAGAGAACAAAAGAAGAACAACAAAATACATTCAAATGCAACACAATGAGCTATGAATCACTGTTCTGTGGCTCTTTAGGAACTGACAATAGTAGATCCGACTGAACCTTTCTTAAAGGTCCAATGCAGCTGTTTTGATCTCAATATCAAATAATTTCTGGGTAACAATTAAGTACTTTACTGTGATTGCTTTCAATTAAAATGGTAAAACAAAATGAACAAATATAGCTTTCCAGCAAAGGGCAATTTCTCATGCAAGAATTTTGCGTTCTGAGCGTGGTCTGTGGGGAGGGGAAAACTGAAAACTTGCTGTTATTGGCAGAGAGGTTTGGAACTCTCTTTCTTATTGGTCTATTAACTAATTTACTGGATGGTGATGTCACCATGGAACACCAAATCTCCATCCCACCAAAACAGGCTGAAATTTCAGGCAGTCTTTTCAAACAGCTCTTACACTAAAATGACATTATCCTAATTTTTACAATTTCACTGTATTATTCCAACCTCATAGTGTGGAAATATATATAAAATACAGGAAAATCTCATTTTTGACTGCACTGGGCCTTTAAGAGCCTGGACGAGTGTTAAATTAGGGGTATATCCACCTGACCATTTGCTTGGGATATTGTGTGTACATACTATACAATGAGGATGCAATTGGCCAAATTCCTAGCTCCTACCAGCAAACCCTTGTTGAGTCTCCTTGCAGATATGACACAACTGGATAGGTGTTAGTACTATGACGGAAAATCCCCAGAGCATTCAAGAGGTCTAGGTGGCTCTATAGCCATATTGCTGTGACCAATCCAATCATGTCAGATCTGTAGCTGGGTAAGCCAATGAGGACCTCTGGTAAGGAACTGAAAACCAGTTTGGAATTGAGCCCTGGTGCTGAACCTCTGACATTGGTGATGAAAAAAGATGGCAGCCTTTTCTCATTCAAACTGACTCAACTGGCTGACATATAGCAGTCATTAGCAATTAGCCATTTTGGCTAATTGCTGTCCCCGACTGCTCTGCTGCCTCCTAGGTGAGTTGAAACCAACTGAGGTAGAACAGAAAGTATGTGTGATCCTAACGTTGCATTTAGCCCAAATTCGGGGAAATACGGAATCACATACTGTGTCACGGCACCGTTCACTTTCTTTCATTTGGTGGCGTTTCTGCTTCATCGTCAAGTACAGTAGTTCTATGGCAAACAACATCGCTTCCTGTGGTAACGCAGTAGCAACTGAAGTCCACCGTTCCATCTAAAGAGTCGTGGGTTGTTGACAACATTCCCCTAACATTCATATAACCTACTATAGGTGGTCATCAGTGCCCCCTTAAAACATCAGATGAACAATGCTCGATTAAATCTATACACAACTCAGGATCAGAAAACCACAATTGGGCATCGCATTTTCTAAAAACCTTGGAATGGAAACTGAACTCATCACTAAATTCTTCTCTTAAGCACCTTCAGAAAAGAAAAAGTGAAATCTCACTATTGACCTATTTGTCCCGTCGTTCCAGAACTAAATCTGGTTACATTCATTTTCATCTCCTCGACCGTCTCGCCTAGAAGGTTTGAGGTAAACCTAGATATTATATAAATTACTAAAATCATGGCCTTAATACTCGCAGAGGATTGTAGTGCTTTTGTGTGGTGATGTCGTTGAGGTACTGTACAATTCACAAAAACTTTCCTGAGTTTTTTGCAGACAGAGGATCAAAAGAGATGAAATGTATACATCGGGGGTCCAGATTACTGTCACCCCCTGAGGAATACTGTTGGTACTTGGTGAAATGGCAGCAGAAAAATATTGACCATCTCCCATGGCAACCGCCACTCTCTAATTTTAATCTTGCTGTTGAAGTTTAAAGCTCTTAATATCAGCACGTCATTAATGTAGATTGTGAGGCAAACAAAATCATAATACATAAAAAAAGAAATAATAATTAAGAAAGCACCACTACAGGCACTTGGTTAGCCAACTACATTTTAGGGGACAACAACAAAGGTATATATACACACAGAGTCCTCCTCCGTCTCTTCTCAAGTTGACCCCTTCAAAATGTGTAAACAATGCCTGGCTTTAGCAGCTTCAAGCATCCTAATGAAATCTCTGCTCGTTACCTGCAAAACCATAAGGTATCACTCCAACCAAGTCTCTCAATGTTTCTCCGCCTCTGGTGTCAGGTCTCCCATGTGGGAGGTTACGTCGCCCCTCTTGTGTGCCTTCCTCTCTGGTTAGCACCACAGCCAAGTTGAGGAATTCCCAACGCCTCTTTCTTGAGGACTTTCCCCCAATGTTCACTGACTGCACCCAAACATTTTGTTCCACTCGGTGTACGTTTCGATCTCTTTCTGTGATATACTGGGCTGGAATTTGCAAAAAACACTGTCAAAGTCCTGGTAGGTGAGGGGTCGGATCTGGCCCGTGGGCATGATGCTCACCGAGAGGTCCAGGCCTTGGGAGGAGGTGTGCAGCATGCCCATCAGGGCCTCCTGGCACAGCCTTGCCACGTCCAGGCCGGAGAAGCCCTCGGTTCGCTGGACCAGCAGCACTAGCTCCTCCTCACTGAGGCAGTACTTGCGCTGGGATTGGGACAGCAGCTGGCTCAGCATGTGGTGGCGGGCCGAACCGTCCGGCAGTGGCACCAGGACCCGCCGGCCAAAGTACCGTCGCAGCCCTTCGTCCATGTCCTGGGGCTTGCTGGTGGAGCAGACCACCAGGACGTGGTTGTTGGAGTCATCAGCCGGCCCAAGGAGCAGCGCATCAAGTTGGGCCAGGAGCTCGGCCTTGAGCCGGTGAACGGGGCTCTCGTTGCTGAGATGGGCCGACAGCAGCATGTCCACGTCGCTGATGAACAACACTGAGGGCTGGCGGCAGCGCGCCACCAGGAAGGAGGCCCGCAGGATCTTGTCACCCTCTGCCAGCCACTTGGTGGCCAAGGTGGAGCCTCTGAGCTGCAGGAAGGGCGCCCCCAGCTGGCTGGCCATGCAGCGGCCCAGTAACGTCCGACCCGTACCTCTGGGGCCGAACAGTAGAATGCACCTCGGGGCCGAACCTAGGCCGCTGAACATGTCCGGACGTAGCATGGGCCAGAGAACCTCCTCCTTCAGAGTGGCCTTGGCCAGCTCCAGGCCTGCAATGTCACTCCAGTCCACCGGGGGTCCCTGCTGCAGAATCTCAGAGGTCACCATGTCCAAGAGATGGGGGTCACTGCTCTTCAGCTGCTCCTCAGCGGGCCGGGAGGATGAGGTTGCCCCAGTCAGGGAGGGGTGGGAGAGGTGCAAGCGGTGCTCCTCCCCTTGGTCGCTTAGGGAGGGAGAGGTGAAGCTGCCCAGGGAGTCAGCCGAGCGCGAGCCCCCCAAGGTGGAGGCATAGGATGGAGGGGTGAGTGCTCCACCCGCAGACTGCCCGCTGAATTTCCTTGACTGCTCAGAGGCCATGGGCTGCTTTTGGGGATTAAACGACAAAGATGACTTGTCAGCGTTCCTGTCAAAACCGTTCCCTCCGCCCGCATTTGAGATGCTGCTGTCCGGTACCCTGTACATGGGGCTCTCTGCGGAGCTTCGCGCCTGGCCATAGACAAAATTTCCATAAGTGGAGTCCATTTCTCCTTGCCCTGTCATGTAGAAGGCTTTTCTCTTCAGAGAGTTGGACAAGCTGCCGTTCAGAGGCGTGGGCGCGATGGGGCCGAGGTTGTGCGACTGGTAGGGGTATGTGGAGGAGGGGGGCAGGGGGGTGGGAGCGGCGATCCCTGACGGTAGGTAGGAAGATGGAGGGGGGGCTCCCCCGGGGCTGTAGGCTGGCCCCACAGCACTCTGGGAGGGGTACCCGGCAGGGGGGTAATTGTAGCCCGAGAGGTTGGAGGATCCCCCATTGTAGGTCGGGATCAGGGAGGGGTTGGGGGGCGGGGGAGGGGGCTGCAAGAGGCTGGAGCTGTGCAGCGGGGAGGTGGTGGCCTGGGAGCTGTAGCCAAGGTAGGAGCCACTGTAGCTGGGGCCGTATTCCTGAGAGGAGCCTGCGGAGGAGTGGAGGGCCGTGGCAGTGTGACTTCCACAGCTGCTGCTGGAGTAACCAGGCTCTGTCAGGCCGCTGGAGGCCAGGCCCGGGGATAGCGAGCTGCACATACCAGCCACCTCCGCCGCCACGCCTCCTTTCCTCATGGACATTCCCTCGGGGACGCAGTAGACCCCCTCCTGCCAGGCCTCGCCCTCGCCCTTCCTGCCGTTCATCCCGGCCTCGGTGTACGAGTTCAGCAGGACCCTCTCGCTGGGCATCTCCAGGATGCCAGAGTACTTCTCAGCGTACTTCTTGAGCAGGTTGGAGGCGGTGAGCGCAGAGATGTCGTCGTTGGCCCACGCGTACTGGTAGGTGCTGCTGCCGCCGCGCTGCAGGTGACCCCGGTAAACCTCGGCCTTGTGTGCCGGCGAGCGCGTGGTGGAAGTGATGTCAAAGTGCTGCTCCGCCCACTGTGCGTGCTCTGGGGTCCACTGCATCTTTAGGCCTGCAACGGCAAGAGTACAGAGACAGACGGGACAGTTAGGTTGGTCTTATTTATAAGACAAGGTACAGCCACTCAAAATTAGGCTCTCTGTCAATTGGTCTTCATTATGCTGTGATCAGATTGATTTTAATGGCTGTGATGTGATGACGGTTTATTGGGTGTGATCAAACACTGTCATGCTTATGATAGTACGCACTGTATTTTGCTTAATCATGAAGATTCACTGCTGTCATTTCTTCAATATATAATCGAGAATACAACTCATGAATATGTATATGAATCTGAGCTCTGAGGTTATACAGTGGGTCATTTATGACATGATTCACTCATAATCAATAATTAACATCCATGATGACTAATGTGTTCTAGTTTACTGCAATTTTACATTGCGTGCTAATGTATATTGAATAATAATTGTATATTTTAGTCGGCTGACATCCATCAGTTTAATTTAGTACATGGCTTAAAGCTGCAATATGTAACTTTTTGGCCGACCCGACCAAACTCTCATAGAAATTAGTTTTACAGATCTGTGATTCTCATTGAAAGCAAGTCTAAGAAGCGGTAGATCTGTTCTATGTACGTTATTTCTATGCTTCCCGTTCTCTTTCGGTTTTGTACACCAGCTTCAAAACAGCTGAAAATACAATAATTTTGGGTTATGGAAAATATATTCCACAGAGGTTTAGATGGTACAATGATTCTCTACATTGCTATACTTGCTTGTTTTGCCACATAAACTGAAATTAGGCGAACTATTAGAATTTTTGCAACCAGGAAACGGCAGAGAGATTTCTGCTAAGTGCATCTTTAAATAAATATTAATAAATTACTAACTAACAAAAATTCTTAACATTTAAGTCATCTGACTCTTTTTGCCTCTCACATTTCTTTTGTTTCTAGGAACATGGATGGTAAATATGACACAGTGACAGCCCGGGCTGGCCGCTACCAGGTTAGGACAAAATAATGCACCCTGCACAGAACAATATGACACAGACATGGCAGGTCACTCCATAATCCCACTCTCATCTCAGGCGGCCGGAGATGGTTTCAGAGCGCGCCCCTCCTAGTGCAGCAAAGCAATCTCCCGCCGTCAGCAGTGTTCTGCTGCTTTCATCAGTACACACACACACACACACACACACACCAGAGCCACAGCTGGCTATGAATTACAACTCCCTGTGTATCAGGCCTCCGCCATACACCGCACAGTGCCGGACTGCACCTCCACACCGTCACCTCTCTCTCTCTCTCTCTCTCTCGTTGCCTTTCCATCTCCATTTGTCTCCTACCTTTCTCTCGCTCTTTTTCCCTGTCCACCCTCTCTCATTACCCCCCTCCCATCTTTGTCCTCATTCCTTTTGCTCTCTCTCCCCTCCTCCTCTGGCTCGTTCTCTCCATCTCACACACACTTCAGTCACCTAGCTCCCTTTGTTGCATCTGACGCAAAAGATGCATCATTTTTTATAATCCCCAAATAACACACACACACACACACACACACAGTCATCTCACTATCAAAGCATGGCGCTATCAAAGGCCAGACCCACATCATCGTAGGAGCCTCCTCTCAGATCGGACTCTGTTTGATTTAACACACACACACAACGGATTATGAGGATAGTTTATGACCACACCCCCTGTCCTTTCTTCAGTCTCAGTAGCATGTATTGTGAATCCACTGTTGGAGGCACTTTATGCACTGTGTGCTTTACAATTAACGTACCACGGATATTCCTCTTTGGTTTTTTTAAGGGAACGGGAGTGAACACACACACATTCACAAGCACACACATTCACAAACACACACATATTCACAAACACACCTCTCCAGTATGTTCGGCATGTCAGGGTAGCTTGGTGTTTGTTTGGTAATAGAGCGGGGGAATCCCCCAGACTCCTCTCTGATTCTCTCTCCCAGACGTCTCGCCAGACGCCAGCAGCTAATTAGCAGGATGACGATGTGCTAATTGTGTTCATTTACAAGGTTTTAGCCGAGGGGAGTCTTGCCGGGGCTGGCACGCATGTCACGCTCCTATATGTAATGACTTCATGAAACTCGACGGAGAGAAAGAGCTTGGAAATACTTAAACCTGGATCAAATGTATCAATAAACAGTAATCAGCTAAACTAATGGAACAGTGTGGTGTGTTTCATGACATGATGTTTCATTGACAGTGGATTCTGAAAAATAACTGCTGCATGATGGTAATAATTGTTGTTATTGATAATTATTCACATAGCATCTGTATTCTTTCCATGTTTTGTAAAACAATTATATTTCTGCACAGTTGGACATACAACTAGAATGTTTATTTAACATTAAGGCAATTATTGTATATTAAATTATATTGTATACTATCATTTCTGGGCTTAGAGGCTAGGCACAGAAGTGAACTAATCTCTTAAATTGAAAAAAAGTAAACGTTTAGGTAAGGATGGGAGTTAATAACGAAAGGGTATTCATTTGCCAATGCAACTCATTTGAGAATTCTAAAACATAATGCAAATGGATTCAAGTAAATTTTGTAGCAAAGTAGCAAAAGAAAGATGAAGAATGTTCTAAACTCTGTGATTTGTCAGTTCATAATAATATTTGTCGTGGTTAGTTAATGGAGAACGCTATATCTTGTACCCAGCAAGACATTAAACCTGATAGCTATGTCGGTGGTTAGTGCAGTATTTCTCACATAATTTACTCTAATTGTGAGGTTCAAAAACCTCCAAACTTCCCCATTATACGATAGCTGCAATATTTGTCTAAAATACTTACATACTTAGATGGCATTTACATTTTGGGGGTAAATGTAATTTCTTGCAAGAATTGTCATGTAAATTGTAGATAGCAGAGTATGAAGTAGTTCAGAGGTTATGGTAGCAACCGTTTTTGATGGCAAAAGACCCTTTAACAGCATGGTCTCTATATTCTCTTAAAATTATAGTATCTCTTCAATATTTCTGCACTGGTCTATCCTAACCACATTCTCTCTCTCTCTCTCTCTCTCTCTCTCTCTCTCTCTCTCTCTCTCTCTCTCTCTCTCTCTCTCTCTCTCTCTCTCTCTCTCTTCACAGCAACATGGTCTCGCTGCTCACAGTGCTATTATTAAGTAGAGATGCCTCCCTCCCTGCCTGTGTAGGAGAATTCACAGTCTGACTCCTAGTACTGTGTACTGGGCCTTGCTCTGGGGACCACGGTTCAGCTGCCAGCATGTCAATGGAGAGAAACACACAGGAGGGAAGGAGGGAGGGTTGGAGGGGGGGAGAGGGAGGGTGAGAGGGAGGGTGAGAGAGAGGGTATGCAGTGCCAGTCCGGCAACTTGGCAAGAAAACAACAGATATAAACACACACATACACAAACAAACACACACACACACCTTCTGCGCAAAAAAAAAGTCCACTTAAAACCTAACCTCCCTTTTATCACCGCAATATTAACATATAAAAAACTAAATCACCCCAACACGTATCTTATTTAAATCCATTTCAAAAACATGGAATCTTTATAATTCCATCATCAATAAAGCCAACACTTCTAAGAGACGTGTCAGGCTCCATCAGTGCCTTCATCTCTCCAATCAGGGGGTTAATGTAAAGCCACAGCATGTGTCTCAATGGTATTCTATTCCTTACATAGTGCACTACTTTTGACCATAGCCTATAGGCCCTGGTCCAGAGGTGCAATATATAGGGAATAGGGTGCCATTTGGGACGCATCCACAGTGATTACCTCCACTATGCAAATGAGGGCCAAATGATAACTTGCACTATTTAAATCAGGTAATACTGATTACTCTCCCGTTATTCAAATGAGGGCATATGAGTTTGAACTCGACGCCTTGAACCTCGTGCACTTCCACAAACACATTGATTAAGGCCCAAAGACTAGCACTTACATCATACACTGTAGTCTATGTGATGGTTAAAACACAGAATAAATACATCTCTAATCTTATCAAAACATTCCAAATATGAACATCTAACGCAAGACTGAACAAGGATCGCCATTAATGACGGGTAGCAAAATTGTCAAGAGAAGCTGTGTGTGTGTGTGTGTGTGTGTGTGTGTGTGTGTGTGTGTGTGTGTGTGTGTGTGCGCGTCCATGCGCTCTCTGAGAGCGAGTTAGAGTGTGTGAGTCCGGCCGAGTATTAATGCACTCAGCTGCAACAACATTCAACGACATTTGGATTTGCCCTAAGAGCATCAAGGCACGTCTCTGTCTTTTCTGCCTGTCTTATAGAAGGTCTAATTATACTCATTACTGCTTCTGGACATTGGCATCAACACGGCTGCATATTACAAAGTGGTGTGTGTGTGTGTGTGTGTGTGTGTGTGCGTGCGTGTGCGTGTGCGTGTGCGTGTGTGTGTGTGTGTGTGTGTGGAGTAAACAGCTCTTTAGAAAGCACTAATGAGCTCTTTGAAGTCCATCTGCTGTGTTATTCTGCACAGAGAGTGTTTGAGGGGACTACCTATTTCAGTACTGTCATAATTAAGATCCGTGCGTTTACAAAGACAGACGCGTGCACACGCGTCAAAGATCCTTCTCTTCCAACGAGTCGTCTCGCATTACGCACGTGTTACGCCTCACCATATTCAGAACAGTGTGTTTTGAAAAGGAAATGAGTGAAATACTGAATTTGTGGCAGCAACTGATTGACAAGTGATCTAACTTCTTCCAATGAGAGTTAGAGACCAATTAAATTTCATGAGGAAACGGTCACAGCAATTACTCAAATCCTCGTCAAATAGAGCAGAGGGCATCATTTAACCTCGAATTCAGTCAGATATGGTGTGTGTGTGTGTGTGTGTGTGTGTGTGTGTGTGTGTGTGTGTGTGTGTGTGTGTGTGTGTGTGTGTGTGTGTGTGTGTGTGTGTACGTGCATGTGTGTGTGTGTACGTGCGTGCGTGTGTGTGTGTGTCACCTTGTTAATAAGGCTGCCACATTGACACTGTTACTAAGCCAGTGGCGATGCCATATTGGCACACACTACCTGCCGTGAAAAATGATGTGATTAAGCGCTCTGAAACGCAATTAATTAAGTAATTAGTCGCGTATGAGTGTCAGACACTGCAATCAAAATTGCTTCAGTGTTTTGGTTAATTGATTGAACCGCTGCACTTACAAATACTGATGTCAGGTCCCTAAGCTAAGAAGTTACAGTATGATCCAACTATAACATTGCGTCAATGTTATACGTCATCTGGATTCATAAACGCTTGCGTATTTTTAATGAAGGGATAAAAAATGAATTTATGTTATGCTACCTATTTGTAGGATCTAGAGCAGAAAAAGGTAACAATTGTGTGGTGGGACTCTAATACACATAGTGCTGTATAGAAATGTGGCTACCTGTATACAAGAGAACGTCAGGCAAAAAACTCCACTTAGAATCAAGCTGCCTGTTATAAAGCTTGAAACAGGAGAAAGCGAGAACTGGGGTTCAACCTCAAAGACAACAGAACAAATGAAGATATATTTGAAGTATTTGTTTCTCTTCTGCTGGTATATAAATGCAGGTTTAAAGAGGTACTTTGTGTCTGAGAAGATGGAGCTGAAACACCTCACGCGAAAGTGAAAATTCCAATGTCTGAGGATTAGATAATTTAATAAAATAAAATATGATCTGTCACTCCACAGAAATTAAAATAAAATAGCTTGAACCCAAAGTCTGACAAATTAGTTACGAAGCCAAACAGACCAAGCACCCATTTCTTCTGAAACTGTAAAGATAAACAAAAACCAAGCATTGCAGTCTTTGAAGCATGCATTTTGATGCCCAACCGCTGTTTGATGGTTTACCATGACAACAACTAGACTGAGGAAAAACAACAACAAAAACAGAGCCAGTTAAAAGCGCAGACAGCAAGAAGTGACTGTCGACTTTCAATTCAGACACAGAAGATACGCTGTCATCAATGACAATAATATTTTATATTAAAAGAACTTATACCTACTGGAACTCAGGAAATTCTGAGTGACAGGTAATATTAGGAAATCCGACAGATATCCTTGAAATATTCCTAGTAATTTGGTGATCCCTGATCCCCACTAATAATATTTGGACCGAGTTTTCTCCCTCATATAGACATTTGTTCTACAAACTATAGCCTGTGATAGTTAAAGTGATAGTTAAAGTGATAGTTACAGCGATCGTTAAAGCGATAGTTAAAGTGACAGTTAAAGCGATAGTTAAAGTGATAGTTCACACCCCAGTAAAGGTTTGCCAGATGTTTTCAGACCTTCAAAGTGATCTAATGTCGCAAAGAGTCCATGTCCCATGACACCTTTGATCACTCCATTGAGCACCAAAAAAAATCTACCTATGCAAACATCGCGACACTTTCCCCTGAGCTGTATAATAAATTGACACTGGATAAATTGCATTTTACTAGACATACTATCAGAGCTCTGGGTTAAACGGAGAGCGCAGTTAAACAAATGCTCCGGATCAAGGAAATTGTGCATGGCTTCACGTGTCAGTCAGGGAGGAAATTGAGAGATATTCAGAGTGAGCTCTAATCCGTGCCGCGGCGGCTACACGGGGACGCTAACGCCCTAGCGCCTCGCCATTCATCTTTAATGCAGTCGGGCCCGTCATTCAGCCAGTCCATTTCCTGTGACTGGCGCACCGTGCCTAATCACCCAGTTATACCCACGATGGCGTTCTCAAAGACACAGCACACACATACATAAACACACACCGGGCCTGTAGCCCACTGAGACAAGACACCAGATCATTTTAACCCAGTGTTAACACTGACAATGCCTTTCGCTGCTGTTAGCCGACATAATGACTCCCCTCTTACTCCCCCCTCATCTCCAACACACACCACACACATACACACACACATGAACACACACATGAACACACACAAACTGCAATCCTGCAGATTCATCTTAACAGGCATGGACATGTCCTAATACATCCGCAGTATGTGCTGACATTCTCAGTAGAAAAAACAAGCCTTATTTAAAACAGTAAGCCACTGCTGAGGGACCTCATCTACATATATTCTAAACCGCTACAGGTGATGAGATTCTCCTGGTGGCGTAGTCCAGGATTGTGTCCCAAATGGCACCCTATTCCCTATACAGTGCACTACTTTTCACCAGAGCCATATGGGCCCTGGTCAAAAGTAGTGCACTATATAGGTGCCATTTGGGAGGGGTCCAAGATCTACTTTCTTCAGGGGGCCTGCGGGGTTAACACAGGGCTAGGTGGTATTGATACGCCCCAGACGCCTGGATCTATACTGGCGGTGCCACCGCGACTTTGTTTACCTGTTTGTTAAGTAATTAAAATAGATTTCAGACTGAAGGCCCTAATCCTTTTAGAAACCACATTGATTGGACAACCGGCAGAGGAGAGTCATTGTGTCATTTAGTTCCACGTTTATTTTTTTGTGTGTGTATGTACAATTGAAGTCGGAAGTTTACATACACTTAGGTTGAAGTCATTAAAACTAATTTTTCAACCACTCCACAGATTTCATGTTAAGAAACTATAGTTTTGGCAAGTCGGTTAGGACATCTACTTTGTGCATGACACAAGTCATTCTTCCAACAATTGTTTACAGACAGATTATTTCACTTATAATTCACTATATCACAATTCCAGTGGGTCAGAAGTTTACATACACTAAGTTGACTGTGCCTTTAAACAGCTTGGAAAATTCCAGAAAATGATGTCATGGCTTTAGAAGCTTCTGAAGCTAATTGACATCATTTGAGTCAATTGGAGGTGTACCTGTGGGTGTATTTCAAGGCCTACCTTCAAACTCAGTGCCTCTTTGCTCAACATCATGAGAAAATCTAAAGAAAAATTGTAGACCTCCACAAGTCTGGTTCATCCTTGGGAGCAACTTCCAAATGCCTGAAGGTACCACGTTCATCTGTACAAACAATAGTATGCAAGTATAAACACCATGGGACCACGCAGCTGTCATACCGCTCAGGAAGGAGACGCGTTCTGTCTCCTAGAGATGAACGTACTTTGGTGCGAAAAGTGCAAATCAATCCCAGAACAACAGCAAAGGACCTTGTGAAGATGCTGGAGGAAATAGGTACAAAAGTATCTATATACACAGTAAAACGAGTCCTATATCGACATAACCTGAAAGGCCGCTCAGCGAGGAAGAAGCCACTGCTCCAAAACTGCTATAAAAAAGCCAGACTACGGTTTGCAACTGCACATGGGGACAAAGATTGTACTTTTTGGAGAAATGTCCTCTGGTCTGATGAAACAAAAATAGAACTGTTTGGCCATAATGACCATCGTTATGTTTGGAGGGAAAAGGGGGAGGCTTGCTAGACGAAGAACACCATCCCAACCGTGAAGCACAGGGGTGGCAGCATCATGTTGTGGGGGTGCTTTGCTGCAGGAGGGACTGGTGCACTTCACAAAATAGATGGCATCATGAGGAAGGAAAATTATGTGGATATATTGAAGCAACATCTCAAGACATCAGTCAGGAAGTTAAAGCTTGGTCGCAAATGGGTCTTCCAAATGGACAATGACCCCAAGCATACTTCCAAAGTTGTGGCAAAATGGCTTAAGGACAAAGTCAAGGTATTGGAGTGGCTATCACATACCACTGATCTCAATCCTATAGAACACTTGTGGGCCGAACTGAAAAAGCATGTGCGAGCAAGGAGGCCTACAAACCTGACTCAGTTACACCAGTTCTGTCAGGAGGAATGGGCCAAAACTTCACCCAACTTATTGTGGGAAGTTTGTGGAAGGCTACCCGAAACGTTTGACCCAAGTTAAACAATTTAAAGGCAATGCTACCAAATACTAATTGAGTGTATGTAAACTTCTGACCCACTGGGAATGTGATGAAAGAAATAAAATCTGAAATAAATAATTCTCTCCACTATTAATCTGACATTTCACATTCTTAAAATAAAGTGGTAATCCTAACTGACCTAAAACAGGGAATTTTTACTAGGATTAAATGTCAGGAATTGTGAAAAACTGAGTTTAAATGTATTTGTCTAAGGTGTATATAAACTTCCAACTTCAACTGTATGTGTGTGCACACGTGCGCACCTACATGTATGTGGGCACTGTGTGTTCCTCGTGAGACCGAAACTTGGAAAAGTCCTCGACGTGGAGGACGTCATTATGGGACTGTGGACTCTGAGGGGGTGTAGTAGAAAGACAGAGAGAGAGGCCCACCTACAGATAATGGAGGGGAAGCCTCTCACCTCGTCTAAAGATGTCTGTCTGCGTAAATAAAATGAGATAATTATTGAGTGAACAAGCAGCGAGACACTTAACGTCGCGAGGCGCACTCTTTTTTTTACCATTCCTGTCGGTAAATCAACGCAAACAGGGTGCTTTCAGACAGTAAGTGCCGGCTAAGCACAGTAGATGCATCATATTTCAAGAGCACTGCGTTTGTGTGGGTGAGGAGGCAGGGAAATGGATTGTGATGGTTATCCATTACCTTATACGGTGTTGGACAATGATCATTTTCAAGTGAATCATTTCTGGAAGTACCATCTATTGGGTGCTTGGGGAAAGAAGACTTTGATAGGTAATCCAAAATAACTATTCACGGGGTCGTTACCGCGGCAGCACAAAGAGACACTAGAAGAGAACGACTCTTTCCCCCGCTCATTATTCTAATGTAGTAGTCAGAGAATAATTTACACGACGACGCATACAAACACAACCAAATCACAGAGTAGGCAATTAGATTCACGGTCTGTAGGTACTAAATGAGACACAATTAAACATATGCATACACCTCATTGTTAAATCCAGTGTATTTGTCACAAACACAGTCTACGGCAGGTAGAAAAGGTGCAACGAAATGCTGATGTACTTGCTCCCTCAACAATGCAGTACATTAACCAATGATCAATAATAACAATAAGAGTCAAGTTCAAAACAGTAGAAGTAGTAGAAGAGCTAGTTGCATAGCAATAATGGACTGGATTTACACTGGATTTACCAATTCAAAGAGAACCAATCATAGTTGTTATGCTTGAAAGTGGATGTTCGATGTTCGTTCTTTCTTGTTCTTGTTGTTTCTTTGCTGAACAAAGAGACAGGATTGGGTTGACCAACTAGAATATTTTGCAGTTAAATTGGGCCAATGGCCAAATACGATTCCCATTTCAGGCTTCAATATATAAATAGTTTGGACCAATGAGAAGTTGCCACATGTAGCTATGAGTCCCGAACTGGAACCCCTACACAGATTCTAAACAGATGTTGAATTGAAAAACAACTAGTTCCATTGATTTCTAGTTCTCTGTGTTGTGTATTTATCGTTGAATATTCTTACAAGGGCAATAGTAATTTAGGTGGGTTACCTTAGTTTGCTTGGGTACAGGGACAATGATGCATATCTTGAAGCATGTGGGCACCACAGACTGGGACAGGGAGAGGTTGAATATGTCCGTGTACTCACATGCTTGAAGGTCCTACTCACGTCAGCCAGAGATCGAGAGCTCACAGTCCTCTACAGCAGTGGGGGCCCTCGTAGGAGGATCAGTGTTGATTGCCTCGAAACGAGCATAAAGTAGAAATTATTTAACTTTTCTGGGAGAAAGGAATCTGTGTTCGCTGTGCTGCTAGTTTTTTCCTTGTAGTCCGTAATGGTTTGTAGTCCTTGCCACATGCATCTAGCTTCAGAGATGAGAAAATGCAATTCCACTGTCTTTTTTCGTCTTTGGATTTATTTCTGGAGGTCGTAGCTGGTCTTTTTGTATTCATCCATATTCTCAGAAATCCAACCGGAGTTGAATGCGTTGGTCCGCGCTCTCAGTTTTGCACGGATGTTGCTATTGAACTACAGTTTCCGGTTGGGATATGTATGAATAGGCATTGTTGGGATAACATTTGCCGAAGGGTCCAATTTATTTTTCCCGCAAGTGAGGCAAGATTTATGTTGGTGAAAGTTGTGTGTGGGGGGGTACAAACAGCTTTGAATTCTCTCAGTAGATAGAAAAATATTGTTCACTGAAATCAAATGTCAATTAAAGCCAATTTGGTATATTTTACGTACAATAAATATCTACAATTACTATTATCTCCATTTGAAAGAGTTTTGTCAGTGGAACGAGAGTTTCCTCTTGAATGGTTATTGAACACCAGCCACTGATTTCTGATTTGCCCAACGATGCGTCACTTTGTCTGTTTTCACTGGCTTTCTGTCTGTCTGTCTGTCTGTCTCTGTGTGTGTGCATGTGTGTGTGTGCATCGAATGCATGCGCTTCTTGATAGTTGTTTGTGTCAGAATAAATTCTACACTGCCTTAGCCAACAGTGCACACCCCTCCAATAGAGAGAGGAGTCGCCAGTTAAGAGTTCTGCTTCTGCTAATGATAGCCACCCTGACAATTCTCCAAAAAAGGAAAAGGCGGGTGACCGTGAGTTGGTGAGATGGGGGTCAGAGAGGCCCGCTCCAAACAGGAGTTGGCTCAGATTAAAAACTGCTGTCAGCAGGGCACAGCCTGTCTCTACTACTGAACAGCACCATTCTGAAATAACCCCAACCTCCATACTGAACTGTAAATGCATGGGATCAGTTTGGGAGTCAAAGGTGTCAAGTCTTTCACACTTCACATCAGGCACTGCCAGCTCAGGCAGGTTTTTCATCCAACAAAAATCTACATAAAGGGATACAGATACACCAAATAAAATGACATTGTTGACAGTTTAATTCATGCTGATATTAGACTGAACAAGAAAAATAAGTTTACTTTAATATTGCTAATAATATTTTACAATTTTGTCTCAAATACCTTCATTCTGTTGGAATTCACACAGGTTGTCTAAACACTCAAACAGCGGATCAATATGGCCATCGATCTATGGCATTGAGACTGAGCCAGACGTGCCGAGGGGGCAAGAGATTCTCACTACCGTTCACCAGTCTACCGCAGAGGAGCCGCAACACACACACCCCCCCCCCCACACACACACTCTCAAAATATAAATAACACCAACCAAACTACACAGAACACGTATTTCAGTCTGTTTGATCCCTAGACATTTGTGTCTTTGGAAGTTGGAGTGAGCTGTTAGTTTGACTATAAGGACATCCATTACAGTTCTCTAAATTAATATCAAGCCAGCTAGGCAGTCAGCGTAACAGCATCACAGGTTCTCAGACTGAACTGACGCAGTCGATTCCTTTGAATAATTCATTTGAACTGAGTGATAAGATGGCCTCTGATGCAGCTCTGAGGCTGAGGGCTAGATTTGGAAAAGTCCAAACTTTACTAGATCCAGCCTATGACTGACTGATCAATATTTCAGACAACTCACTCATGATATCACACTACAGGAAGAGGAAACTCACTCATGATATCACACTACAGGAAGAGGAAACTCACTCATGATATCACACTACAGGAAGAGGAAACACTCATGATATCACACTACAGGAAGAGGAAACTCACTCATGATATCACACTACAGGAAGAGGAAACTCACTCATGATATCAGCATAGTTTTGGTGTCTTCACTTTTATTCTACAATGTAAAAAATAGTGCAAATAAAGAAAAACCCTTGAATGAGTAATATTCCAAACTTTTGGCCCCCAGTGTATCTTCTATTTTCCCTTTTGTTTTACAATCAGTGTTTTATTATTTGTTCAAATTAGTGGATAGTTGGGGAGGAAATAAAAAAAACAATTATTTTAAGATCGGCAAAAAGTATAATTATAATTGACAAAAAGAATATCAATCATCTTTTTTTCACAGAAAGACCAGGTTAGTAAATTCCTCTAAACAATTTCCAGACAGGTATTTGGAACAATCAAACTAAGCAGTTAAAAACGTGGCCATTACAAAACGCCTACCTCCTCCTTAATATGGCATCTCGGCGGTTGGAGCGTGATGGGGGGTAGCAATAAGCCAGACGGTGTCTCAGAGGAATAAGAGGGAGCAGATTTAATGTAATCATAAGGGAAGCTCATCTTTCAGGGAACAGTAATAATGAGCAATCAATAAGGGCCCCTAACAGAGTTAGAGAGAGTGCCTGACAGCAGCTGTAGGCCTGTTAACAGGCAGCGTCTGCTCTCACATTACTGGGGTGGGTGCGCCGTGACACACACACCACACAAACACGCGCAAGCACACATAAACACACGCACACACCTCTGGTGACACCCACCAGCAGAGTGTCACTCTCTATCGATCTCTGGCTTTAATCACATTCACTGTTAATGTACCCGATAGGTGTTAGAGTGGTCTAAGCTGTACTACAGATAAACCAGTATAAAGCGGATATAAGAAGAACACTTTTCTTGTGAGCACCAATAAACATTTGACCAGTATCTCACTTAAAAAAATCAAGAAAATTGATTTGAATGAGAATGTCTAAAATGGCTTTGTAATGGGATGACATCATTAGATTTAATGAAAATATCTGATCCTATATCAGTTGCTAGGGGCAACGTCTACCTCCTTCCTCTGGATAACACAGTAGTGCCATAAGTCAGTCATTTCCTACCTTACTGTGATCACCCTTTCAGACAATCAGCGAGAGAGAGAGAGAGAGAGGGGGGGGGGGGCTAACAGAAAGAGAGAGCGGGAGAGAGGGGGGGCTAATAGAAAGAGAGAGTGAGAAAGAGAGGAAAGGAAAATAAAGGAAAGGAAATGCAACACACCACACTGACCCTCTCACTTGACTGACCCTACAAGACCAGGTACGTCTTTAACCCAATAACAACATGCTAGCCCAGCTAGCCTAGCTCTACACATTAACCCAATTACAACATGCTAGCCCAGCTAGCCTAGCTCTACACATTAACCCAATTACAACATGCTAGCCCAGCCAGCCTAGCTCTACACATTAACCCAATAACAACATGCTAGCCCAGCTAGCCTAGTACTACACATTAAGCCAATTACAACATGCTAGCCCAACTAGCCTAGCTCTACACATTAACCCAATTACAACATGCTAGCCCAGCCAGCCTAGTTCTACACATTAACCCAATTACAACATGCTAGCCCAGCTAGCCTAGCTCTACACATTAACCCAATTACAACATGCTAGCCCAGCTAGCCTAGCTCACACCCAATTACAAATCAAATCAAATGTTATTGGTCGCGTACACATATTTTACAGATGTTATTGCAGGTGTAGTGAAATTCTTATGCTTCGAGCTCCAACAGAAATCCAAACCCCCCCCCCCCCCCCCCCTCCACAAAAATTAAGAAATGAAGAAGTAGAACAAGCAATGAGTCCGGAGTATAAATAATAATGTGCATCTCTTTATGTGGATGGCTGAGCTCTTGCAGATGTTTCTCTCTCACCCTTCCTCGACTTTGAAAAACTGTTCAGTGGGCACGCGCATTTGCTTCACACATCTTCCAATCAATGGTGGCCAGAAGTATTGCCTCTGACCAATGAGAAGCTTGTTGAGGCATGAGGTCAGCATATAAATACCCAGACTTGCGCGTCAGTGCTGAGGGTTGACATGAGGAGAGGTTTTTTGCAATTGCAAAGACTTGGGCGCTACGTTTTCGATATATATTTGTTTGTTAGTTAGTTAGCTATACAAACAAGTTAAAAACTGCACACCTCTGAGAACAGGCATCTCAACCAGTTTACAGCTAATTATGCTAGTTATCTAGCTAAATCGAGGGCGAGGGGGTGTGAGTGGAACATCTGCACGAGCTCATCCACACAGACGCACGTGCACCTATTGACAGTGAACATTTTCACACTGTGAAAAATGTTACATGACATCACAACACAATCAGAACGATTGGGAAGATTTTTCCATGACAACCTGTAGTGAATTACAACACCCTAGCTCAGCTAGACTAGCTCACACAGGTACCTGTAGTGAATTACAACACCCTAGCTCAGCTAGACTAGCTCACACAGGTACCTGTAGTGAATGACATATAGGATTGCTAACATTTTGCAATGGGCCTGATTATAGGGCGGGGCAAGTTTGAACTGTGTATTAAATTACCTATTCAAACATACTCCTAAATTGACTTCAGCCAAGTAAAATGAGGCTATGAGGCAGTGTCCAACATGGGAATCTGTTAAGATTGCATTTGTTTTCTAACCCACAGCACCACACATCACTGAGCCAGCCTGTGTGTGTGTGTGTATGTGTGTGTGTGTGTGTGTGTGTGTGTGTGTGTGTGTGTGTGTGTGTGTGTGTGTGTGTGTGTGTGTGTGTGTGTGTGTGTGTGTGTGTGTGTGTGTGTGTGTGTGTGTGTGTGTGTGTGTGTGTGTGTGCGTGTGTGTGCGTGTGCGTGTGTATTAAGCCTAGGTAAACTACGGCCCTCTCTCCCTGGGGAGCACTTACTCACTCCAAGAAAGCAGAGCTGGAGGAAGGAGCTAAACAAGGGTTCATTGGCCAAAATATTTCCTCTCTCCACACACACACACACACACACACAAACACAAACACTTTCCCGTAAGCAATATCCCCTGAAGCACTCATCCACTGAGAATAGCCAAACAGTGGTGGAGCGGTGAAAAGATTGAGAGAAAGAATGGAAAAAGAGATAAGAGTCTAGTAGCTGGACTAGGTTCAGGGGAGCAGCGGAACAAAAACCACAGCCTGCCTCTACGACCACTTCTTACTGCGTCCGTAACATGGCAACCTAATGGCATGAACATGAGGCCAATTGATTTGTAAACCAATAGGCCTGTCCCTCTTGCACATTCAGATTACTTAGTTCACTGGTTCAGCAGGGAATGAATAGCCTTCCCCGACACTCACTCTGACCACAGAGATACTGGGAGGGTACATGAGGGAAAAAGGGGAGGGAATATGCATATTTACATGTTTACAGATTGCTCATGCATATTAATCAGACATAAACTAATTCAAGTGCACAAAAGCATGTAGATAACCCATTCCATGTCAAAGTAACCTTCTTTTTATTTTATTAAAATAATTATTTGACTGCTAACCATATAGTAATCTACTGTATGTGATGTTTAATGCAAGCTAGGGATATTTCACAGTCTGACAGATATGTTGTGGTCTTCAATGTGAAAATAGAGGAAAACATCTCTCCCTGACCACCAGCACAGTACACAGGACTTCAACTAGAGGTGAGAATAATTTCATATTATCCACAGTCCGAGCACATTTCACTCATGTCTGTGTTCAAGTGAATCGCCATGACAGTCCCTTTATCTACAAAGGCACTGTAGTCCATTTTGGGACAATGCTGCTATTATGGTGTGTTGAGGTCCGTCTCCCCCAAGCTACGCAGTCCTCTCTTTTTTCACTAACATCTCCACACTGACTCCTCTGTCTCTCTGTCAAGTGGGGAAACATTCATTTGCAATGCTTGAAAATATGAGCGAGACTAAGCTTGATTTGCCTTAGGTGACCTATAAGCTTACTCTCAAATGACTCCACCAGTGAACCCCAAATTACAGTAGTAAGGAATAGATGTAGTCGTTATCGCGTTATTCAGGTGTGGCCCAAAAATCAAGAGATTGCAAAAGCAGATATTTGGTACTGTCATTTCACGCATGTATGAACGCGCACACATTGAAATACCTACTTACAGATAGCACTTAACCATTTAATCTCCTAATACACATACATCTTCCCTCATGTTAGGATCCTTTCACACACCTGTAATCGTTGGGGGGAAGGCTGGAGAAATACGCCATTATGAGCATTGTGCTCGGGAGACCACAATGAGCATACAGATTACAGAAACATGCCGTTTAGCAGGTAGACATCTCAGAGCTTAACTCTATCTAAGCTAGACTAACAAAGGCCATGTATATGCAGTCGCCTAAACAGCTTATCGCAAGTCAAAGGAGAAAGTCTTTATTGTGCTAACAGAACAACACCTAACCATATTGATAATGATCTACAGTTATGCTACAGTTAAGGTACAGTAGCTAACGGTTTGTCTTGTCCGTAACCCCGATCATACCAATCTGATGTCTTAACCAACCCAGTATGTAATGTGCTACTAATGAACGAGCAGGCCCATTGGCAGGCAGGCGGGCTGCTCTAATTCTCCTTCACAGGCGATCATGTTGCCGCGGAGAGCCAGATCAATACCATTTGCTCGACACATGGAAGGACTGGAATCCATAAAAGCGCTTTTATTGAGTAATTAAACACCCATTACAGTCCCGGGCAGCCAAACAATAAATTTGATAAGCCTCTAAGACGCAGATCCACCGTGGTGATTAATACCCGGGGTAAATGCATGGCCAGGATGACATAAAGACCCTAGACTAGATGACATTATGCTAAGGCCTATAGCTAATACCGTACTGTATACAGGACTGGACTACCTTACAAGGGACCAGGTATTCTAGTGCTTACAGAACAAATTCAAGGGTGTGGAACTGTACCCAGCTGGCACAGAACATTCCCGTAACATTCCCTAAAGGTTCTCCTTTGGTTTTCCCACAATGTTCTTGGAACCAAAATGTGTTAGCTGGGTAGTACCTTCTAAAGGTTATGTCTGTTGTTAGGAATGTTAAGCTATTAGAATTATTAATGGAAAACGCTGGGGAAAGGTGTTCTGTAGCAAATAACTGGGTTACATTGTAAAATTAATGAGAGGGATAACTGACATTGGCACAGGATATAGACAAAAATGGGTCAGTTGAAATGTTGCTGTATCACTAGCTTCAATAAAACCCATTTTGAAGCAGCAAACAGTATGTGAACCTTTGCTTTCTTAACAATACATTGTGAATTGAATGTGGTGCTTTGAGGTACAACCAAAAAACTACCACCTCTATCTATCTCTAAAATTGACAAATATGTTCGACCCTAAGATACATCTACCAGTTAGTGATGGGGGGAGAAAAAAAACGATACAGTTACATATAGGGATATTATTTTTGACGATATTTCATATCGTATCGTTTTGACAATATTGCAATGTTATTTTTGCACTAGTTGGCTGTACCTGCACCAAAACTCGAGTATTTTTCCTTTATAGTTTGTTCTCCATT
Source organism: Thymallus thymallus (assembly GCA_023634145.1). Lineage (NCBI taxonomy): Eukaryota > Metazoa > Chordata > Actinopteri > Salmoniformes > Salmonidae > Thymallus > Thymallus thymallus. The sequence continues at coordinate 11,074,878 of CM042419.1, forward strand.
TTCTTTTTAAATAGTGAGCCAACATGTTTTCAGCACTTTCATTTCCATGACTGATCAAAACTAGTTTGTCCCTCTGCAGTAGACATATATGAAGAGCATTATGTTTGGAACATTCAATCGCAATAAAATCACAGTATCCAATCGCAATACATATAGAATAGTGAGAATCACAATACATATCGTATCGGCACCTAAGGATCATGATAATATTGTATCGTGAAGTCCCTGGCAATTCCCAACCCTATCTATTACCACTTCAAAAATACTCACACCACTTTTCATAATATTACAAAAAATATTTTATTCTGTTCATACTGCAGGTCTTTGTAAACCCATGCTTTCTACACTTTCACAACTCAACAAAATACCCACAATCCCACCCTTGTTGGAGAGCGTTTAGCCTTGTTGCGCCAACAATATGGTGTCTGGGTAATTCTTCTTAAATATGAATGGTCCATTCAGTCGGCTAAATGGACTCTGCTGGCAATACCCCCCTTTTCCATCCTGACAACAATATTCAGCGCAGCGGTCTTGGCAGTTTCCCGGCCAAAGTAACAAAAGAGGAACTCGAATCCGTCGCTGACGGTTTCAAAAGCATTAAGCCTTCAGTGAAACGCCTAGTTCTTGGCGAAAGTAAAGTGATTTGACAACAACGGACAAATCATACAGTGGTTTATGAGCTTTGCAGGATACAATGGCACTCCTTTTTCCAAAGCACACATTAGTAATCATGTCATTGAGACCCCCCAGGCCTCTCATTGGCCCGGAGGAGTGTGGAGAACAGGATTAATGTGTCAACCGGGTGGAGGATGGAAGTTGGCCAAGTCTCTCAATTCAACAATCTATCTAAATGTGATGTGGTTCTTTTGCCATAAGAAAAGAAACACATACACGAAGAACACACACACTGATTTTTATACGGTTTCTATCTAATAAGACTAAAAACAAGTGAGTGGTGAGTTAAAAGTATATGAGGATATATTTTCTACTTGAGAAAAACAAAAACCTTTTGAAAATAATGGAAGCAATTGAATCGGTTGGGTTTTTAAAAAACCTGCCTCTTTGACCCAAAACAACTCCCACGACCGATGCACACCCACTCAAAAGTCAATACCACGCGTGTATCTGCCTATATGGATAATGTATGAAACCAGGTTGAGGAGCTAAGAGCTGCATCTCATTACCCAGCGCAGTCTACATTCCCTATGCAGCCAAACCCTGCACCCGACACCCTACTTCTACACACACACGCACACAAACTGATAGAGACTCTAACACACAAAGAGGCACGCACACCCATTGCCACACACAGACACAACCTGATTATACACGCGCTTCTGCTGGACGCGGCACTTTACAAAACACTCCTCTCCTCCGCTCTCGCTGTCTGTTTCTCTCCCCTCCCTCCCAGAGACAGGCCACAGGCTGCCGTGCTGGCCGTGCCACACACACACACACACACACACACACCCAGCCCAGCCACTCAAGGTCCTTTGTGCCATCCCCTGGCATCCTGCCAAGCTGTCAGACACACACACACACACATATACACACACACACACACACACAGCTCTGCGCAGAGGGGCTGGGTGAATGAAAATGCCAGGCAGGGACTTACTTGACCGCGGCTGACAAGAGAGAGAGAGAGAGAGATTGCGCGATTCTCCAATGATCGTCTGCCTAATCAAGCCGTACACAAGCCGAGACGCACAGAGTAAGATATAGGATCAGATCACAGGCAGAAGAGATATGAGAGATGACTCAATTCTCTCTCTCTCTCTCTCTCTCCCTCTCTCTCTCTCTGCTGCTGTCTTTTTCTCTCCCCCAGCAGCCCAGAAAAAAGCAGTCATCGTTTAATAACTGGTTCTCTCATCAGGCAAATGAACGCGAGGCCGCTTCGCATATCAATGCACTGTTTAACTCAGATGTCCATATCAATAACTTAATTAGAATCGCAGAAGGTCTCATTTGAAAACACAATGTACAGGATAAGCCATGTTCTATTGTGGATCTAACGAAGCTGAATATCCGGTAGCGGGACGTTAGCTTTATTAAGTCTTTAGCATATTTAACTTTTCCCATCATCTCGGTAGAATGTGTTAATATCTAAGAGAGAATATTAGCCATGTGTAGTATGGAGAGATGAGGCACCCGGGGTGAGAAATTACTGATTAAAATGGGCAGCGAAAAAAACGGAGAAAAAAATCCATAGATTTGATTAAACCTATGAAAATGGTGCATTATATAAAAAAGAGGGGAACTTGAAACATTTTGAGCACTTGCCATGCACAGGGAAGATATTATTTAAATTCCTGTACTCACACCCAGGTGAATTTAGCTGAACTCTGGATGAAGAAACAGTGTGATGTTTCTGAGATGTGTGCTGTCTGTCTCAGTGTTCACAGATGAGTACAGTTGCTTGATGGGTAAAGTGTTTTAAACGTTAGTTGGTCACTCCTTCAACTCCTTTACTACGCAACTATGTTACTATCACACATCTCAACGCTCACCTGAGCTCTCACACTTATCCTTCTGCACCATACACAACTACAACGTCAGCCAAAAAAACCTCCCTGAAAACCGCTTGTATTGGAGGCGTACATTTTGAATGATGGGGAAAGTATTTTACGTTAACAAATATATATATATTTTACAAGAATGGGGCCCACTCAAAACAGTATACTCAAAATACTAAATAGACTAATGAATACAAAGTGTTATTGTCACCATAATGAAAACATCCATGCATACAAAAAGACATCCCTCCCCTTATCACTGGGTATATGGTGATACCTAAAGTACCGTGCTTTCAGAAAGTATTCATACCCCTTGACTTATTCCACATTCTGTTGTGTAACAGCCTGAATTCAAAATGGTTTAAATTGATTTGTTTTCTCATTTTACACACAATACCCCATAATGACAAAGGGTTATGGTTAGGGTTAGGGTTAGGGTTAGGGTTAGGGTTAGGGTTATGTTTTTAGAAAATTAAATACAGAAATATCTGAGTCAATACTTTGTAGAAGCACCTTTTGGTAAAGATTACAGCTGTGAATCTTTCTGGTTAAGTCTCTAAGAGCTTTCCACACCTGGATTGTGCAACATTTTCACATTATTATTATTTTTAAATCTTCAAGCTCTGTCAAATTGGTTGTTGGTCATTGCTAGAGAACCATTTTCAGGTCTTGCCATAGATTTTCAAGTAGATATAAGTCAACACTGTAACTCGGCCACTCAGGAACATCCACTGTCTTCTTGGTAAGCAACTCCAGTGTATATCTAGCCTTGTGTTTAAGGTTATTGTCCTGCTGAAAGGTGAATTCATCTCTCAATGTCTGATGGAAAGCAGACTAAACCAGGTTTTCCTCTAGGACTTTGGCTGTGCTTAGCTCCATTCTGTTGATTTTTTATAATGGAAAAACTCCTTAATGATTACAAGCATACCCATAACATGATGCAGCCACCACTATGCCTGAAAATATGGAGAGTGGTACTCAGTAATGTGTTGTATTGGATTTGCCCCAAACATGCTTTGCCACATTTTTTGCAGCATTACTTTAGTGCCTTGTTGCAAACAGCATGCATGTTTTGGAATATTTGTATTCAGTACAAGCTTCCTTCCTTTCTCTCTGTCAGTTAGGTTAGTATTGTGGAGTAACTACAATGTTGTTGATCTATCCTAAGTTTTCTCCTATCACAGCCATTAAACTCTATTACTGTTTTAAAGTCACCATTGGCCTCATAGTGAAATTCCTGAGCAGTTTCCTTCCTCTCTGGCAACTGAGTTAGGAAGGATGCCTCTATCTTTTTAGTGACTGGGTGTATTGATACACCATCCAAAGTGTAATTAATAAGTTCACAATGTCTGCTTGTTTCATTTTTATCCATCTACCAATAGGTGCCCTTATTTGCGAGGCATTGGAAAACCTCCCTTGTATTTGTGGTTGAATCTGTGTTTGAATTTCACTGTTTGACTGAGGGACCTTACAGATAATTGCATGTGTGTGGTACAGATATGAGGTAGTAAAAAAAGAGTGAGTCCGTGCAACTTATTATGTGACTTGTTAAGCACATTTTTACTCCTGAACTTATTTAGGCTTTACATTACAAAGGGGTTGAATACTTATTGACTCAAGGCATTTCAGCTTTTCATTTTTTATTAATTGGTAAAAATGTCTAAAAACATAATTCCACATTGACATTATGGGGTATAGAGTGCGGGCCAGTGACAACAAATCTACATTTCCATTTTTAATTCAGGCTGTAACACAACTAAATGTAGAACAAGTAAAGGGGTGTGAATACTTTCTGAAGGCACTGTATATCTGCTCCTAGCCCAGATACAGTAACAAGTATTACTGTACTAAACCAGATATTGTACATCAGGAGACCTCTTTCTCTCCTAAACCCCCACAAGACACAGGGCTGTCAGCACTCAGAATGATAACAGCATGACAACAGTCTGAGGGAGGGGAAGAACAAACAGATCACTGTTGAAATGGCTAGAGGAAGGATTTAAGCGTTTGTCTCTGGGACTATCATACTTTCCAAAAGAATGCCTTTGCCCATACACTGTCAGTCAGAGTAACACCAAACACACAAAAAACATCTAAACAGACAGCCAGAGCTGACAGACTGAGGAGGAGGAGGAGGAGGAGGAGGAGGAGGAGGAGGAGGAGGAGGAGGAGGAGGAGGAGAGCGAGTAAGGGGAGGCTGGATGTCAAGGATTTACGGATTGGCTGCCGTTCATCTTTGCAGCAGCAGAACGAACGCTTCTTCGTCTCACGGACAGTATAGCAACAGACAGCTGCCTCCCGTTTCCAGCGCTGTGTGCGTCTCTAACTTAGATCATGGAGAGAGTTGTCAGCACACACAGAGAGACACGCACAAAAACAACATAGCCAGCTGCCACAAGTCCAGGGACTAGTCTTTGGGGACAGACAGAGAGAGAGAGAGAGAGAGAGAGAGAGAGAGAGAGAGAGAGAGAGAGAGACTCAGAGAGGGATTTGCATGAGCCAGGCTCCCTTGGGGTCATTCCGCGCTCGCTGAAATGGGGAGAGCACAAAAGACAACACTTAACATATCTGCTAAAAGATGACAACCCTGCCTTGATCTCATTTGAAGCCGGCCTTTGTCAGGAGCGGCAGACGAGAGAAGTCCACTGATATTTGCGATTGAGAGCGTCTGACAAACGTCTCTTTCTTTAACATTACAAGAGAACCATCTACATACAACTTCCTCAGCAGTAATTCCCCAGGGTTCAATGCAAGGGAGTCATTTTGGAAGGTAAAGCGAGAGGGCTTCTTTAATGGTAAACATTCCAGACGGATAGAAACTGTCAGGCTAATTCCTGTCTTTAGTCCCACAGGGAATAGTCCAGCTAGCCTCAACGCCAAACCACTCTCTGTATTCATTCTGAGTCAAGAGGGAAAATCACTAGCTAGATAAACAAAGTCATTGCGAGGAGACTGTTATATATTAGTGTCTCTGTTTGTAAAGACCGTTTTCTTTAACCCTCACTAATATCTCTATTATCCCCGTCATTATCTCTTTGAGCAACTATTACGGCGCTTCTGACAAAGACATAAAATGACACATTACGTACATAATGAGGGGAATCATTGGTGCTGTCAGTTTCGGTTTCTAATATAGTAGGGATGTGTAATGGATAGTGATCTTTAGTGTTTCGAGCTTTAGATCTTAGGTACAACGTTGCAATACTATACGAAAGTGAATGCACATACACACACACACACACACACACATCCAACACACCTACACACACACACACTCCACCCGCCGTCCCACACATACACACACAACTCTCATTACATCAGCAACAGCCAGTATAAATGACACGGGGTATAAGTCACTCTCCGTGCCTGTAGCCTCCACAACTTCCCTCACTCTATCAATTTATCAGGAAAACCACCAGGTGGAAAACCACCGGGTGGAAACACACCGTTAGGGGACTGCTCAGTGCATACCAACTATCCATCACTACACTAAACACTGTAGAATGTCACTTGTCACTTCCTTATTTAGGAAATAACAAAATGAAATCCAGTAAATATCAGTACAGATAGTTGGCCTGATTTTTAAAAATGAATAAATAGTGTTTAATGTTCACACAGGCTTTTGTCTTGACTTATGTCGACAAGAGATCATTCATTTGTAGGGGCCCAAACGGAGATATTTGGATTTGCAAACAGGCTCCATGATGTGCGTAATAGAATCTAAAACAGATTGTACTGTACAAATCAAGCAAATGACGTTTCAGAATGAATCAAACAACAGCGTTATAGCATGGAACATTTTTGCAAAGCAACGGAATATCTCAATCTAAATCAGTCTTCATCTTTATTCTAGAGTCATTCATGGCTGTATAAGCCTACACTATAACAAGCTGCATTATGTGGGCTAATCTAATTTTTTAAAAAATCGATCATTCAGCAAATATACAGTGGATTTCCCATGATGATTAATGAATATGTAAAGTAAGGGGGGTGGAAAAGGATAGTTAACCAACATATGTGACTAACTACACCACGAACTGTGGTGTGTTTCTGAGAGAGAGAGAGAGAGAGAGAGAGAGAGAGAGAGAGAGAGAGAGAGAGAGAGAGAGAGAGAGAAGAGAGAGAGAGAGAGAGAGAGAGAGAGAGAGAGAGAGAGAGAGAGAGAGAGAGAGAGAGAGAGAGAGAGAGAGAGAGAGAGAGAGAGAGAGAGAGAGAGAGAGAGAGAAGAGAGAGAGAGAGAGAGAGAGAGAGAGAGAGAGAGAGAGAGAGAGAGAGAGAGAGAGAGAGAGAGAGAAAGGCTAATATTAACATTAATCTATATACTAAGGTATAATATTCTATCTGGCCTACCTTGTGATGAATGTTACACTACATTACCTATTTTTTGTGACTTCATAAAAAGTTTTTCTCGTCCCTATTTGAATTGCACACCTCACATAATAGTTTGTATCATGCATATGGATCAACGTCACATAACCAGTCCAGAAATGGGATAGGCCTAAATCTTCTATGTTCACATATTCATGATGAAGTGGAATTATTGTCATGCTCATTCAGGATATTTTTGTTTTAATGCAAAACATCTTAATAGTCTTCTATTAATTTTAAATATGTGTCTAATAGTATATTTCAATGTTCAATGTTGATAAAGGCCTAACAGTGACAAAGACGGCTTGGTGTGCTATTAATAGCTGCTTAACACAGTTAATAACTCCTTAATAACTGCTTAACACAGTTAATAACTCCTTAATAACTGCTTAACACAGTTAATAACTCCTTAATAACTGCTGTTTGCCATTTCTGATTAGGTTAATAATCAGTTACTATGTATAATTCTTATTTGTAGGGTAGGCCTCTGGTATAAGGTAAACATTCTATTAAAACAAATTACTGATAAATTACTGATCTATTTTGATCATATTCCAGATTTTTTGTCACATCATGAGACTAACAAAAGCTAACCTTACAGTCTATTATCCTAATACTTTGATTATACTCATTTACTAGTAGTATATCCGTAATAGAAACGTGTGAAGATTAGTATAATATGTGTACCGGCATATTAGTCATTATTTAAGCAGACTAATCTTTTCTGAATATAGCCTACAAAACAAGTGGACCTGGAAGACATTCGTGTTAGCCTACTATTGCCCAAGCTCAGCGCGTGAAAGGGGTTCTGGGTGCAGCAATTCCGAAAACATATCGGCATCATAATTATGTGCATCCAAAACCAGCACAGACAGACGTCAATGGTCAGTTTGCATTCACAGCGACCATCTGATTCAAGGAATATTCTATTAGGTATACTATACTAATCATTTGTTTTGCGAGTGGCAACAATTCGGCCTAGATAGACTATATTGCAAAATGATTTGAAATTTCAATCGTCTTAACTTAGATACAAGCCTGGGATGATAGACCTAATAGCGTGGTGAAATCATCATGTAGGCCTACATTGCTAAACTCTCACAAAACAATGTACACGCATGCAAAATATCTCATTATACATCAGAAATATTTCCTATGCCATAATTTTAAAGAAACTGACACAAAACGCATTCTTGAAAACAAGCACAGCCAAAACAACCACAACTTAAAAATAACAACAACAGTTAATTAAATGAAAGATTGTTAAAAAAACATAACCTACCATAGACGCTGCTGCTACTGATCATTTCTCGCTGCGAATAACGGGGAAGAAGAGGTAAGAGCATTGGAATTGGAATTTGGACAAGGAGAAATTCCAAAGGTTGTTTTACATAAGAAGCATTACTCTCCACTCTCACAGGGCTACTCAATACTCATCTAACCTACATGCATACTATTACAGGAAAAGTGGACGTCTGGCAGCAACACGCTGTTGGATAGCGCTGCATAGGGGGGAACAAATCATATGATGGTGCACGCACTTGGATCACACCAGATCATTTGCGCATTGACTGTTGTTATTATGTTATCGAGAAAGTTACATGTGGTGATATCGCTCTAGCCTAATACAAATACACAAGCTCTAGCATAGGCTTCTCTCGTGCTTTAAAAATGGATGGTGTGTCACAAGGACTGTGACATTGCATCCGCTCATGCGAACAATATGATGCATAGGGCTACTTGTTGTAATCACCGTATGCATCTATAAAAGTTGGCTACTTTGAAACAATTCAAATATCCGCCCAGCATCCGCCCCACATGCACTGTCATTCGAACCGAGCCATAGCCCTTGGATAGCCTACATAAGAATAAAACATGCCCATGCGGTTTTAAGTGACACTAATTCAAAACGCAAAAGCACTACTTCACAATCCTAAAAATAACAAACTCGTTGATAAATTCATTTCATAAACGGCAAAATTTGTTTTTAACTGTGAATGGTTAAGTTCCGTATGATTAATTGAGTCACGGAGGGTGGTGATGGTGTCTTTATGGATAACGCGCTCGGGTTCCCTGCTAAGGCAAAGCTCGGCTCGTATCGGCTACTTTAATTGCGGACTACTCGAATCCAGTTCTGCAAAGGCTTACCTGTATGTGCGACAGGTCGACCTCTGGGGTTAGAGTAACATCGATCCACGGTAGAGTTTGCTGATGAATGAGTGTGCGGTGGGTTAAGCGAGACTGCGTGCGATTTAAAACCATTCCAAGTTAGCGCAGGCAACACTGACCACAGCCACTGCCATGTTGGAATTTCAAACCCTAAAACAGCTGCTTCAGAGACTGTCCAGTATGCCTCGCATTGCGCATGCGTGTAGCTGTGAAATACACACAATTCAAAGTCCCGCGTAAAGGTGTAATTATGCAAGGTTATTATCTCGTTATAGCAACAGACATCGAGGCAACATTGTATTGGGAAATAAGCAGAAGCTCGTGATTGTGTTCAAGTAAAAGCTACAGTAGCCTATTGTAGACTATGAGATTGGATCTGTCTCAGCAGATACTTTTGATCTATAGATTAGTTATAATAGCGTGCTGATAAAAATAAAACTATTGCAAATAAGAAATCAATATCCATTGTCCCATATTTACAGATCAATCTGGGAATGTAGCCTATTGTGTGATTGCTGTGTGGCAAACACACACACGCGCGCGCACACACGCACACACACACACTCACTCCACTAGCCGTAGTGCTGTGTCTTCCAATGATAATTATAGCACCAATGTCGAATTATCTATCTGAGTCCTAATTAGAGCTGAACTGTCCCAGTTATCACACTAGCAGAGCATCAGTAGCGAGATCACATTTAAACAAGACATCAAAGATGGAACAACTGTCAGATGAAGTTCAGTGTGTCAAATAGAGGCTCAGTTGAAATATCCCAATCATCATGGCCTATATCTTTTATTTATTTACACAATCAAAGTCCTGGTAATGAGAGCCAGGAATTTGATTTGTATACATTTGAAATAGAGGGAATACATGAATTAAAACAATAGTTAGGTGTCTGAGATGGTCTGCAGTGGTCACAAAAGAACAGTTGACGACACTGAGTGCACACACGCACATGCACAACGCACACAAACATGCACAGCTGCGCGTGTGTGAGTGTGTGCGCACACACACACCTACACACACAGAGGTTAAATTGGGAATTCTTTTTTAAAATGCTATAAAACTGTCCACAAAAGGGGTTGCTATTTCGATGACCATTTTGAACAGAGAATCGCTTCAATTCCCACTGTATGCTCCCATCTGTTCCACTCTGATCCCCTTCAATTTAACCCCTGATCACACATGGCCTGGCTGGCTGACTGACTGACTAGGGCTGGCTCTATACTGTAGGGTTCCACTGGCCTTTTACAGGGACCTCGGGTTTGGCCATCAAATCCCAGTACTCCACTTCCCATCACACCTCCCAATACAGGTTCCAATGAAGGTCTACCACCCTGTGGTCCCCAGGTATACCTCCAGACTGACAGACAGTCAGACAAGCAGACAAGAAAACCTGCTCTTTCCATGCCATAGACTGACCAGGTGAATACAGGTGAAAGCTATCATCCCTTATTAATGTCACCTGTTAAATCCACTTCAGGTTAAACAATTATCTTAAAGCCTTGAGACAATTGAGACATGGATTGTTTATGTGTGCCATTCAGATGTTGAATGGGCAAGACAAAATATTTAATTGCCTTTGAATGGAGTAGTAGGTGCCAGGCGCACCGGTTTGAGGGTGTCAAGAACTGAAATGCTGCTGGGTTTTTCCACACTCAACATTTTCCCGTGTGGATCAAGAATGGTCCACCACCCAAAGGACATCCAGCCGACTTGACACAACTATGGGAAGCATTGGAGTCAACATGGGCCAGCATCCCTGTGGAACGCTTTCGACACCTTGTAGAGTCCATGCCCGACAAATTGAGGCTGTTCTGAGGGCAAAAGCTTGGTGCAACTCAATATTAGGAAGTTGTTCCTAATGTTTTGTATACTCACTGTATTTGCATATTTTATTCATATGCTGACTAAATCTGACCCTTATTTTGTGGCAAAAAAAATACTTGACATATTGACAGAATTTCCCTCTCCCCATTATGTTGAAACCTGGACTCTAAACTGGACTGAGTCTGATAGGAGGCCACAGCTGAATGTGAGTCACACTACTGGGAGTGGTACTGCTGTGGTGATAGAAAGTGACGCAACAGAGACAGAGGTCTGAAACAGTAGGAGGGGTTGGGGGCTGAGAATGGAGGGGGTTTGCTTCGCCTTGTGTGTGCCAGCCACTGTGATGGTGTACCTACGTGTCTGTGAGGTCCGCGCAGCTGCTGACTGGCTTGGAGGTCATTCTGAGATACAGCCACGCTGTGACTCTTCATGGAGGTGTGGGTGTGTAAACACATACACAAACACACATGCGTACACACAAATACACACAAACACATGAATACACATACAGTGCACAGACACACACACAGGCATGGACACACACACACACACACGCCTTGTGTCCGGCCTTTTGTCCTTGTGTCAGCAGGCAGGACACATGGAATTATTTGACTGCTTTGACATCTCCTTTTGTTTCTGTATAATATCCACACTTCACATACACTCAGAATGTCTTCAGAACTCTGTTGGTTTCTCTCCATTTGTATAATATTTTTGTCCCTGTTTGCTAGATCTACCACATTATTAGTAGTAGTAGGTAATGGTGGAGTACCTAGAGTATTTCATACATGATGTATTAAGTACTGTGTAGGCTTCACACATACATTACCCTTCTGTGGTAGGCCGAATATTTGCATCTAATTTGCAAATTGAAGTAAAGATAGCGATTCAGGTGATACTGAATATTCAACGGTAGCATGAAATATTTGACACTAATCTGTAAAATATGAGTGTACGAGACCCCCAAAGCCATCTATCATTCTGATTTAGTTTGCAAATGAAGCACAAGTCCAATTTGAAAGGGAATTTTCAAGAGAGCTCAGTCCTCCACCACCAACATGATTCCCTAAGAGTAATGGATAGGCTAGATAGACAGTGTGTGTGTGTGTGTGTGTGTATATAAGTGTGTATACTGTATGTGTTAGCATGGCCTTGTGGAATTTGAGCAAGCCTAGCCGGGATTTAACTGCTACATTAATCTAAATAGATTTGAAGTCATTAACCATTTCAGAGGTAATGATGTGGGGCTACCACTAATGAGCTTTAGCTCTTAATTGAATAGGAGCGGGTGTACAGTGATGCTAAACCCACAGTGGACGTTCACTCCACCCTCTTCTTTTCCATCCTACCACACACACACTGTAGACACACACATGCGTGTGACATGTGGTGACGCACGCACACATACACATCCTCGATGTTGACAACGTTTTTCCTTCCCCACACTCACAGGGGTTAGAGAAGGGGTCCCTAGTCACGTGACTGTCTGGATTACAGCCCCTCCGCCCGAGGACTTTGATGTCACCCTTGATCACTTCAAGACCACAAGCTGTACTTTTGTTTTACAGCAATTACAGGAAACGTATCTGTGTTTTTTTCCCCAGTCATCCTGAAAAATAAATGAAAAACATTGTCTGGTGTCACATTATGATTGGATTATGCATTATTTAGTAGGCCACTGAAGTGCAGGATCCAAAAACATCTTAAAGAGCTTAATTTGAGATGCTTCTCTTGCTTAAAAACAAAACAAGCAGCTTTGTATAAAGACAAAGTCGTTTTACGAACTGTCACACAGATCAAATATTTAAATTCAGATAATGTGTTTTACATACATTAAGAATACAAATATATTTTATTTCCTTGATGTCTAATCCTCAAATCACAGATACAATTTTACTTCTCGTTTATAAATCATTATGCAAACATTTAACCTGCAATATCTATTAACAGATAAAGATGTCAAATACAATTTGAATGAAGCTGAAATCTAACATAAAAACCTCTCCTTTCTAAATTCCCTACAATACATGTGCAACACGATATGTTCCCTTGGTAATAATACCCATGTGAAATGATAATAAGATTGTGTTGGTGTCTCCTATCAAGTACTGTTACATTGCATACAAAGCCCCAGTGAATAGAGAACACTGATATAAAAAATAACACTCTCAAAAGCAATGGAAGCCTAAGGGAGAAAAATGAAAGTGTTTACAATGAAACCCAGTCACTGTTCCATAGCGCCTAGTGTTCAGAAAATCAGAACAGAAACAGACGGAGTAGGCAGACTGAAAGGTCTGTGTGTCTCTGCTGGTGTGTGGTCTGCTCTCCTTTATGGACTGAGACTAAGACCCTGATCGGTCGGAGCTTAGATTGAACGGAGCCTATTGAGAATAAGCTACTAAATCTGGCAATAAAGGCAATGTGATTTACTGTAAACGCCACCGGGCCCACTGAGTCACGGCTAGAGGCGCAAACACATAGGAAGACACGCGCATGCTCGCACACACACACACGCAGGCAAGCACACACACACACTTATGCACACACAGTCTCCCTCTCCCGCCTGGCTGGTTCGCCTCTGTCTGCTGCGTGAGTCGCCCCACACACTCGCTCTGTGCACCCAGTCATGCGGCTCAGCGGCAGTGACTTTGACAAATAACCAGGAAGTCCCACTGTTGGCTTAAAACTCCAAGTTGTTCAGTTGCATTTCTGCATTTGTCCTGCCTTAATGGCTGTGGAAGTGGCTTTCGGGGTAATCTGTCATTGATTGATTAGGTGCTGGCTAAATCCCCTCACTGAGTGCATTGGTAGGCTGGCCGCCCGCTGCTGCTGTGTGAATGAGCAAGGGAATGGCTGCATTAGGTGTGTTTGTGTGTGTGTGTGTGTTAACACGGCCTTCTACACAAACACACATTTACATCCTCTCAGGTGGGAGGCTCATGAGAGGACAAGGACACCAGACATGCTGATGTTCGTTGTGCTGCTGAATAGAAACATGCTTTAGGCCTGCGAAACCAGACGGACAAAACATGTCCTTTTCATAGACATGCAGACATGTTGTGTCAGTCAGATTTCAGGTGGTAGCTATAAGTGTCATTGCATCAACTGCTGTTGATTGGATTATTTATAATACAGTGCACAGGATCAATACAGCACAGTGAATCACTCGGAGCATACTGGAAAGATGATCACATTGAGAAGTGTTTGCCAATTAGATTTCAGTCTAATCCATACATGATGAGGTCACAATTGTTAAACATGCATAGTGCAGTCAATAAATTGTGGACCTTTAAATAGTCTAATGTTTTCCATATGGTATGCTTAAATGATTAAATGACATTCATTCATATGATATTTGATTTAATACTATGCAATAATTTAAATGTATTCAAATTAAATCAAGATAAAAACACCTGTCCATTTCACATGCATCCTTCATTCTATATCAGATCCAAAGCTAAAGAACAGCATCTTAACAGTTCTCAATCAAAGAATAACATGTTAGTCTTAAAAAAGCCAGAGACGTCTGGGCCATGAATGATTTTACATGAATTTTAATGGAGACACTTAAATGGTAATTATTCCAACTCGGCTCAAATGTGGAACTAACAAATGGAATTCAATCAGTGCTGGCACATAATGACCGTCATTAGGTCCCAAAAATAATAATGACATCCTATCTGCATTTCAACCTGATGACTCTTATACGTTGGGATATATCGAAGCCAACTCACCATCTCCATGGTGATAAGCCGTATTTTTTTAACGACTCATTGTTTGTGGCGTAGTCCTCCGCTAAATGAACGCCTGGCTTCATCTAATTAACTACTTGAAAGGTCTATTCTTGAGTTCTCCCTTAATTGAGAGTGGGAGAGTGCTAGCGTCATTGACCGCTATGGCTCTCTGTCTCCTGCCTAGGCCTTTTCACATGGTGCAGTAGTGCTCTGGCCTGGCCTTTTAATATCATAATAATAATAGTAATATATGCCATTCAGCAGACGTGGTGCAGTCGTTTGAAACAGTATGCATCTTGTATATTCTCTGTCTGGTATTGGGTCAAACTCTCAAGGGATCAAACAATGTGAGTGTCTTGATAGTATCACACTCTAATCTTTCAATTAGGGGCAAATCCTGACTTGCCCCGAATGTATGTGTAATTTCAACCTTTTTTTAGGTCATGTTTGAGTACATTATAGGGTTGTGCGTCTTAGTCCTTAAAGATGTGGTATTTACAGGTGCAATGCAGGTCTACCTCATACAGTATGGGAATGTGTACTTCCTGTTGTTACAGTGAGGGTTATTACAGGTCACAGAGAGCACAGCGTTATGTTTACTCAGCACAGGCAGCGGCACTCCGCAACATCTCATGGTCACCAATGTGTCTACACAATTAGCAGGGGGCTGTGTATGTTCTGTGTCTGTGTGTGTGTGTCTGTGTGTGTGTGTGTGTGTGTGTGTGTGTGTGTACATGTGTGTGTGTGTGTGTGTGTGTGTGTGTGTGGCTGTTCTAGACCAAGCCCCTGAGGTTTACTCTCCTGATTCAATAGCGCTCCACTTGGATGGACTCAATCAGATAGCTGCTGTTCAACAGGGCTTGAGGTACAACACTGCTGCAGGTCCATAGGGGGAAGGTACCTGGTTTTCACATGGTAACCTACTACTGTGTCCACACTGTACCATGTGTATACAGACACAACCACAACGACGGTGTTGCAACGATAGGAATAGATATCATGTGATTAAATAAAGATAAATAATGTTGCTATAGTGATAATCAGTGATAATACAGTACATTCCACCAGAAATGTATATTTTCCTTGTATGAGTGGAGAGTGTTCCAGATTATTTTATTTTCAGTTGTCTCAAGTGATGCTGTCATAAAGCTGTTACAAAGCTGTCATAAAGCTGTCATAAAGGCACATGCTGCAGCATTCTAGGCTACGCCTTTTCACTCCACGGTGCTATTGGATACCAGAGACTACATTCAAAAACCACACTGCATTTAATTCTCCAATCTCTCTGCCAAATGACTTCTGAATTGCATCTGTGCTCGCTAAAAACATTCCTCTCAGTGCCTGAACATTAATAAAAGAACCTTGGAGAGATAACAAAGAGCTCACCAAAACAGTTGAAATGACCAAAAGATTCAGAAGCCATTTCTTCTAGAATACCTTGAAGATAATGGTATCTTGGCCTGGGTTACAGAGAGTAAAGAGAGGCGAAGCTGGACTGTTTGGGGTGCACTGAGGCATTTCCAATTTCAGTTTGAACCCATAACATTGGCCCGCGTCGTCTGACAAATGACTGCTAATGCGAGACCACAGGCCACTTATGGGAGATTATTGTGGGTTAAGGTGAGGCCGTCAGCAAGTCCCCGTCCAGACAATGTTTTGGAGGATTGCAAGTGCACGGCTTGAAGCGGAGGTGCAGTACAGATATAGAATGAGCTGACTTGTCTGCAAAGCAATCAGTGAGGGTGACGTTTTCATCAAACAAAAGAGCACAGATCTGTGAAAAGATCCCGTAAAACTTCTGCAGCACAAATACATTTTAAAGCCGATGTTGCCCTTCTTGTATTTTCCTTCTGAACAACAACAGCTGCTAAAACCATCAAACAATCATTTGTACCACTAACAAGGGTGAAATCCTCTGTGATTGGTTGATTTGAGGAGACGTGGTTTGTGATAGGCTGGCCACAACTCCCATGAGCTTCCACAGTCGGTTCTTTAATCTAGTGGCTGATGCCAGTTTGAAACAGAGAACTTTGTCTGTTTATCCTGAACCCCAGCACACTGTGTGTTCCTGTTCTCCTGTCTTACAAGGAAACACACACATCTTAACAGGCATGAGAGTGTGTAGCGTAATGCCTTCAGCAAGTATCAGTAAACAGTACTATACGATTTCAGCTGCTACATGCTCATGCAAAATTCAGTGCTTTGCTCCAGAGCAAACCACACCAGGAGGCCAGGAGAAGCCTGTCTTAACTAGGATAGCTGCATTATCACCACTACATTATCCCACCCCCACGCACTTACCATTCTCTGATGTAAATGTGTAGGAATTTGACCTTTGCAATTGAAACAGATGTAAATAAATGCATCAGTGACATGGATAGGGAAGTTCAGAGTCGTCAGACAGCCAGTCTCGCCTCGCACCGGTTCAGTCCTCTGCCTCTTTCTTTCCACTCATTCCTTAAATGGAGGAAAATTAGAACGGTCCTCAACTCCATACAGCATCCAGTTGTAAATCTCTCTCCCTGCGGCTTATAGTTCAAATGAACGGCCCAACGTAAGTGTTTGAATTTCATGAATTGTAATAATACTTAAATCACAAGATTGTGAAGTCATGTCTCGAACAGCGATGATATGATACATTTCAAACCACGTGAAAAGTGGTCCCCAGATAGATCCTGGTGTATTATAATAGAGTGTACTGGCCAACCCCTGAGTGCAGATATTCATGTTTCATACTTGAAGGCTTTGCTGCCTTCCAAACTGGAGCGTTTAGATGGGAGCATTAAGTGGTACAGGGGATTAAAGGACTGTTGGCTTTTCTTAATAACTCACTCATGGGGTGAGACATATTTTCAGTCTAATAGCAGTCTGCCGACTACGCCACAGCATGGCTTAAACAATTAAATTAATATAAAGGCCTTAAAAGTGCAGTGATTTACAGTGAAAATGGCAAAAGTAAAAGTTAAATACTTACTGATTCATTATGGCATATCAATGAGGTATTTCAAGCCATTTTTATTTTATTTTGATAGGCAAAGTAAAGGTGTGTGCGTGCGAGTTTTGCCTGTGGGTTACTTGTGTGCATATGTGCGGCGTCTGTTAGTATGTGTGTGTTTGGGTGGGGGCGTACGTCCATGCATGTCTGTCTCTGTGTGTGTATGTGGAGCAGAAGAGGACACAGTTGATGATTCTCATCTCCTTCCTTGTGACTGTGTGGAGTCAGTGAGCCGTTGCAGGGCTGCCATAACTACTAGTTGAGCACTGTCAGCCACATGACCCTCTCCTCCGTGCCAGGAGATGTGCTTCCCTGACAGACAGGCCTTTCCAAACAACAGACGTGGTCATTGAATGTCCCACAGAAATGGCAGTGCTTCTTAACTGAATACTCAACCTCTTGTCACATAGAGTGACTATAAAGTGCATCGATTGCATTTTAAAGAGCATCTTCACATGGTAAACAAAGTTTCAGCTTTTAGCATAGCAACATTGTCCTTTATAGGCTGAACTGTACAAGCCTGGATCAATATGTCGGCTAAATGTATTGGGAATTATTTGACAAAAAAGCTTCTGCAACACTGGCTGTAGCCTATATTTCCTAATGGCCAGATAGAGTCTATCTCTTAGACTTCATGTGCCTGCCCTCTCAAGACCAATGCTCCATTCACAATCAATGCCACCTCGGCCAGAGCTGAACAGCCCTTAATAACATACTGGTTCCGTATAGACAAACAGCTCAGTGTTGTTTTCCTGCTACCCAGCTTCATGTCCTGTGCCTTCAGTATCTGGGCACAGCATCTCTGTTTGTGTCTGTTAATTGGGGAGTTAATTGATGTGTACCTGTGTTCAATCCTCCCGTGTGACAGGCTCCACCGCTAGCACCGGGGTCACGACCTGCATCCGGGTGCTGGTCCCCTGAGAGCCAGCATGCAGCATGGAGCCTATAGTGCCAGTCTAACTAACACCACAAACAATTAAAACCACTGTCTCTCTGAGTCTCTCTCTCTCTCTCTCTCTCTCATAGAAGGAGTGTTCCATCCATCTACTGCTGTTCTGAAGGAGCGGGGTAAGTGTTTGTTGGCTGGGCCTGATGGTCATTCCCCTGGCCTATATAACAATGCTGAGGAAAGAAAGATATCACCACAACAGCTGGAGGGGGAGGGGGGAGGGGGGGAGGTGAGGGGGGAGGGGGGGGGTGAGGGATGTTTTGGGGCGTCCTTTTCTAACCACCTGAGCCACTTACAGCACGTGGAAGAGAAGTATTTATGCCATTTGTTTTTAATACACAATGATAACCACTGCATATTTATTATTCAAAACAACAATAAAAGGCCTGCAGACTCATCTGAATAGGGCTGAATCATACAGAATGAATCACCAACGTCATCTTCTGAGAGAACAACATGAATCATACAGTAACAACAGCACATAACAACAGCACATAACAACAGCACAAATGTCCAAAGCAATAACAACAGCACATTCCAAGCAGCTCTCATACACAGAGAGGTGTATAGTATAGTGAATGTGAACGTAAATGTAGTTGAAATCCAACTCTTCGCCTGAGCCCTTTGCTCCTCAGTCCTGTTGCATGGCTCCCATCTCCCCAGCCCTCCCTCACAACAAGCAGGGGGGAGAGAGAGCCATCCCTGGGTCTAAATATACAGTGTCTGTGGCTCGGGAGACCTACTGTCAAAGCCAGTGTGAATCCTAATGATCACAGAGCGGCCTGCGGCCCCCCTCTCTTCCTCTCCGCTCCAGGGGCCCGGGCTAAGCGAGGACGTTGGGGACTTCTCAGAAGACAGTGATTCTTATCGCCTGGAGGAGCCTGAAGGCACCGCCATTAAAACCCCGGTCCCCACTCTCAACCCTTTCTCTCTCTCCTCCTCTTCCTCCTCTTCTCCCTCCTCTTGCTGCTGTTCATTCACTCATCCTCATCCTCTTCTTCCTCGTCCACTCCTCCTCCTCCTCATTCCCCTCCTCCTCCTTCCATCACCCTCTACTTCCTTCTCCAATCCTCTTCTTCCCACCCTCTTCCTCCTCTTCCTCCTCTTCCTCCTCCCCTCCCATGCAGAATATATGAAACAGCGTGCAGGTCTGTCATCAGTGTGGGGGGGAATCTGAGAGGACATGACAATGTCCTGAAGGAAACCTGCGTGACAGGAACATGAAACCCTCCTCCTTCTCAGGTATTCTGGAACACTGAGAGACTCCATTAATTTCCAACAGGCCAGGCTGAGAGAGTTTCATTCTGTATATGTGCCAGTTTTCAGGGCAGATGCACAGCTGATCCACAGGTTGTATAGAAATATTAGAGAAGGAGTTAGAGTGTATTGTAATGCATCTGAATGTTTTCATCTATATTTTAACTGTTATATCACATCTCATTCCCCACCAATGTAGCATTGTTGCATTAAAATATAAAGAGAGAGAGAGACGGGGACAGAGAGAGAGAGAGAGAGAGAGAGAGAGAGAGAGAGAGAGATGGGAGATGAATCATGGATAAGTAGATACACTGTCTGAAAAGTGATGCTAGCCTAAAGGCCTTTCACTATCCATCACGTTCAACAGTGGGTCTCACAGCTCCTAGCTCCTCTACCATACGTGATGTGCCATTTAAACAATGCTCAAACATTTCAACAAGTTTTCACTGTCCTCATTTTAAGGCCAACCCTGTTACGTGAACTGAACTCTAGTTTTAATATGGTGAAATCATTCCTTCATGTTTTTTTTTTTTCAAACATTGAAAATCTAATAGTCAAATCATAGTGTAAACGCAGGTGAGCTGGTTCTACTCTTTTTATCATTTTCTTGTGTGGTTTGTGGCGGGGAACTTAGCAGATCAAGCATAACACGTCAGCCCTGTTACCCAGAGACAGACAGGCTACACATTTTTTAACAATTACATTATTTTGTGGAGCTTGCATTGAATTGCCCCTCCGTGTTGCACACAACAAGCTTTCATCCCCCTGTCACAAGGGGATTTATGGCTGATTTCGGATGAAATTGTCAACCCTGTTACAGTCAACACTGTTACTTTATTTGGCACATAATAGGCAGCTACTACAGTCGTTTTTTAGAATTTAACATCTTGAGATGGGAAAACATGTTTTTTATTAGTTTGAACATGTGCTCTTTATGACAGAATGTTAAAATGAGGTGAAATCAACCCGTTTTTTGTTTTCTTTACCAAGTTACACTTCTCAAAAGGCACCGACCCATGTACACACACACACACACACACACACACACACACACTGTACATATATACAGTACATACACACAATAGATGAATTAATCAATAATAATCTTCCCACAATGCAACAACTGTTCATTCATTAATCCACTGACAAACAAACAAAGGCAATGTTGTTGAACACAACTCATCCTAGAGGAAAAGCAAAGTTCTCCATTGTTGAGGAGAGAATAAATAAATAAATAAAATAATCCAACGCAATTGGATCCCTTGCCTCTTGTTTGTCATGAGGAAATATAGAGATAAATACAATCAGCGTCTCTCTGACCACTCTTCTTCCTGAAGAACCTTGGATCAGTCCCAAATGGCACCCTATTCCCTATATAGTGCACTACTTTTCGCCAGAGCCTCTGTGGGCCCTAGTCAAAAGTAGTGCACTATATAGGGAACAGGGTGATATTTGTGATGCACACTGGTTTCCCAGAGAAAGGTGCCATTGTCTGGTGTCACTCTGAACAGACTAGCGGCAGGACGTTAGCGAAGACTGATGCCACTCGTTATGCACTTACACAGTTTACTCACTCACGCAGTCTGGTTACAGGTTGGTTTGTCAGTCCAACATGTCAGTTTTCAACATGTCCAGAGAAAACCCCTAACAATATTAGCCTAGTCTTACAACCATTTTGTAATTTCACTGTATTTTTTATGGTAACTTGTCCAATACACAAAGTGTAAATCCACCATATGGGATATTACTGTATTCATCTGCTCAACATTATGCATGCAAACATAGGCCTTAAAAATACACATAAATATATGTTGCTTCCTCGTATTTGATTATGCACTTGAAAAGACACTCCCCCTCAGCCCTCCAAAACCAAACCAACATATAGAGTCACGCGAAATAGAACCTACGGAGGATAACTCTAACATGATTACATATCTGTGGCTTTGCTAGTAATACATTGTTTCTGAAAGAGGAAGTTGAAGAGCTGCTTTCACCAAAGACAAGGAGCAGCCTCCGTCTGTAAGAATTGGAGCTTTGTAAAAGCAGTGATTATCTTCCTCTATTTGCTCCTACTACTCCTGGAGAAGGAACGAAGCCGGGTCCTCCTCTGAGAAGAGTACCACTCAATTACCCGTCTCCAAAGTTGCATAACTGCATCGTTTCAATGGTGGCCATGTTTTTGTGGGCTCGTGGTGGCTCGTAGCCCATTTGGGGCCTGTATTGAGTGTGTGTGTGTAGGTTAGAGGGTGGGTTTGAGAAGCCTCTTGTAGTGCTGGTTGATATTGAAATTCCTAATAGGAGGTAATTGAAAATGGCCACTTTTGGGCTATCGACTAGTGTTCTCCTCCTGGATGAAGGGCCATGGTATAATCATGTGCTAGACTTCCTATCGTGACGAACCAGGGAACGCTTCACAGTCAGTCAAACAAATGCTCTTATTCCACCTCTAGATCTAAATGCAAATTGGAAAATAATAATATCATAACTATTTGGAAAATGGTATATGTAAAGAGAAAAGTAAAAAAAAAAAAAAAAAAGACAAAAGAATATTCTTGAGTATGACATCGACAATAAGAATTATCCAAATAATTGTATGTGTCTGTGTGTCCCCTATAGAGTGTTTGTGTTAGACTACTAATCATTAAAATGTAGTCATCCACATGTTCAAATCTGACATGGCCTCACACAGCTGTTGGTGTCATTATAATTGGGCCCATATTTGTTTCCTGACCAGATAAAACGTTGGACCTTACAGCCCATACACTAAGAGTAACCGAAGATTGAACAGTGAGTTGTGCAACAGACTGAGCCACTGAGCCACTGACTTAACCAATCACTTAATTAACTCGACCAGTGCTCTTCCTCTGTCTCCGTTCCACTCTGGAGTCGCTGCCTCTAAATCTCCCTGTTCAATAGACTCGGGGAAGAGAGGAATTAAGATACGCTAAACCTTTCTACTTTCTTTTGATCTTCTCTCCTCCGCAGCCTTCAAGCAGCGCGCGCTGATTCAGGCAGCGCACGGTTCGAGTGTGGGGCGATAATGGGTATTCAGCAAACCTGAGTTAGGTGGGCGACAGGAGCTGCAACCTTGAGTTTCCACCCAAAGTGAGACAAATGTCCAATTCTATCAGCGAAGAGTGAATAAAATAAGTGAATAAGTGGAGGAATGGCCGGGCTGACGTGGGGGGAGAAGAGCCTATTGTCGTGGTAGGAGAGCTACTCAGGAGAGAGTGGTTGTGTTGGCACACAATAGGAGTCCTCTCTACTGCTTTTCATAAAAGTGGTACAATGTCCGCACTGTAAATCGCGGCAACTCGATAAGCCATTGAATAGATGCTTTGTCATTTGTAACTTCAACATAGAAGCTTGAAGAAAAGTATGTCCCAAAAAATATTTGTGGACATTTTCACAACGTTTTTCAAGGTATGAATATACTGGTACAAAGTGTTGAACAATATTCCTGGGTAAAATGCTAAATCACCACAAAGGCCAGTGAGAGATATTCATGTAGTCAATATATTTGGTAAACAGAAGGAGAAAGTGATTGTATTTTCTCCTGTTGAATAAGGAGTGTAAACGCAGGCCTTGCGAATGACTGAGAAAGAGATTTCCAACAGGATTAATACATTTAGCTGTAGGGTTGACTGTGTGTCAGTGTGTGTACTCCTCGTGTATTCCGTACGTAAGATCTCGCATCCTCTGTAATAATCCAATAACAATATCATCGAGATCTCACTCTGTCCACATCTCTTAATCAGTCACAATAGCTTGCTTCCACAAACATAAGCTCTAATACTACAGATAAAGGGCAGGATGATAGTCATATTAACAGCTTTGACTGAGCACTCTGGAGGGAATGGACTTGGACCGCTGCCAGTCGATTGAGTGCCGCCCAATGGGGTGTGACGGAAGGAATGGGCAGTTTGGGATTGGCCATTGGCAGACAACTGGGTGGGGTTATTCGCGGAAGGGGAGGATCCCCTAAAATATCTAGCCACCTAGAGACTCCAAAACCCATATCTAAACCTCTCTTCCTATACACACACACACACACACACACACACACACACACACACACACACACCAAACCAACAGAAAAAAAGGCCAAAGAAAAAAAGGAGGGAGTCGAGAAATAGAAGAATATAATAAAAGAAACCCTTTCAGTGGGGGATGTCTTTTTCAGAGCCCTCAGTAGCCTGCCGCTAATCATTGACGGAATGATTAAGGCAGATGAGGAAGGCTTTTCCGGCGCGTGAAGGATCTGATTGTTGTTCTCCTCCTCCGCGGCGTCCGGAGTAGTACGGCTGGCGGTGGAGATCGATACACTCAATCACAGCACAGAGAGGCTCCGTCAGTCACGCTGAGCTACGCCATTATAATAGAGTGTGTCGACAGTGAATAACTCCACACGGCCCTCTGTGTTCAGAGATCTAGAGATCGCGTTCCGCTCCTCACAGGGGGGCACCGTTGAACTCAGGCGGGAGATGCGCTAGCCCTCACCTGCAGTACATGAACACACAAACACACACACACACATATATATATATGTACACACACATATATTCAGGGGGGCAGACGAAAACACAGACACAAACACACTGTTGTGTAGACCCACATGCACAAAACATGAACACACACAAAACAACACGCACGTACACACACTCATACATCCACGTTATGCTCTGTTTCACTCATCATGATACATCAAATACATCAGATATATCACAAAATGTATAATTTTAATACAAATAGAAATAATAGAAAAATAGAAGAATGCCAAAAAAGGAGAATATTTCTACAAGCATTCCTTCTCTGAGCACTTGTTTGTCCTTGGCAAACAAAGGGAAAGGTCTCTCTTAAAACTGCCATTGGGGAAAGATGACTCTGACAAAATAGCATAAAATGAATCATCAGATAATCTTTCTGTCTTCTGATTATTCACTCAAAAAGCCCAAAAGCTTGGAAAGTACATTACACAATTGATAGTTGATCCACATTTGCTGTTTGAATAATAAAATACACAAATAGAAAGCTACTTTTGTAAAGCTGTACTTAGAAAAACCCGGTAGCATAGAATCTCCAGTCTCATACACATTGCCTCATCTTCCCCAGAAAACCTTGTGATTGAGTTTGCATGCTTTCGCCCCCTCACCCCCCACCCCCCTCCACCCTTATATCCCATACTACATATCCCTGCCATTTTCCTATGGAGCAGTGAAGACTTGTTAGTACCCTAAGAGGGAGGGGTTTGGGCGGAGCAGAGCAGCTGTGTCCCTGACAGAGAATGGATGGTCAGGGTCCATCTGGTTACTGCAGCCCTGGACAGACATGATGTATACATCTTCAGCAGCCAATGGGTGTTATCAATCCCTCGCCATGGAGACTGGCCCTGACAGCTACCCCGTAGCAACCCCGTAGCAACCCCGTAGGGGCCCCAGGTGTGTGTGTGTGAGGAGAGAGAAGACTGCTATCACAACACAGGGCAATCAGCGCCATGTGTTTGTGTGTGTGTGTTTGTGTGTGTGTGTGTGTTTGTGTGTGTGTGTGTGTGTGTGTGTGTAGTATCCCAATATAGATGTCTGTCTGTCCGTCTGTATTTTTCACCATAGCTCTCTATGTCAGAATGTTGATCCATCTTTCTCTATATCTATCTGTTTTCCAGTGCTGGCTATCTAGAGGAAAAGTGAGTCCAGATTAATGTTACATTATGTTGCCTCCTCATCTTCACGCTGCCGTCCCCGAAATCAAATAGAAAGCAACCTTGTCAGCCTCCACTGGGTAAATCCAAAGACGGATTGGAGCACTGGCCTTGCTACTGACCATTCAGAATATGTTAACAGCTCCACTTCCCTTGAGCTGTCACAGTTTGAAAATCCAGTGTGCTTTTTTTACACCCGCATCCATACACATCTGGTCTCTCTCTCTCTGCATTGACTTGTACAAGGCTTTTTACATAGCACTTGCTGCAATACATGGCCTGTTCAAAAAGCAGAGGCAGAAATGTGTAGGTCGCTTCAGCCCAGCTCGGTTTAATGTGATGGAGAAGTTATTATAGAGGGATGTAGGAATAAATGGTGTCCCAAGGACAAGGACACTTGAGCCCTTAAAAGGGTTGGTTCAATCACACACTATTTACAAATAGTGTCCGTTAGACCCATGTTAGTCAAGCACATTAACATAACTTTAGCTACTGTATATTTTATTGTTGGTGAGTTATCTGTTATATGCATTCAGTTAATGTCTTTGCGATGTTAGCAAGGCACATTCCACATACCTTGAGTTGTTGTACGTTCTCTCCTTAGAGAGTTATCTGTTGAAGCCAGCATACATTCTGTCACGTTTTAATAGTCATATGTACAGGATACACATTGTATACACTGTCTATCGAAATGCTTACTTACAGGTAGGTTCCTTCTGGACAATGCAACAACAATAATACATAATAAATGATGAGAGTATGAACATAAAGTATATGGCTCAGTAGAACAGAATATACATTTTAGCATCAGAATAAAACAGGAAGTCACAATATATAGTGCAATATTTAAACGTGTGTATTGGGGTGGGGGGATTGGGGGGCACGTGTTAAAACTGTGCATTATTAATAAATATTAAGAGTCTGGTAGCAGCAGTTGTGATGTGTGTGTAGCATGAATGTGTGTGTGTGTGTGTGTGTGTGTGTGTGTGTGTGTGTGTGTGTGTGTGTGTGTGTGTGTGTGTGTGTGTGTGTGTGTGTGTGTGTGTGTGTGTGTGTGTGTGTGTGTGTGTGTGTGTGTGTGTGTGTGTGTGTGTGTGTGTGTGTGTGTGTGTGTGTGTGTGGAGAGTCAGTGCAGGTGGTCAGTCCAGTTCAAGTGTTCAGCAGTCTGATGGCTTGTAGATAGAAACTGTCTCTGAGCCTGTTGGTATCAGACCTCATGCTCCGATAGCGTCTGCCCAACGATAAGGGAGTGAACAGCTCGTGGCTGGGGTCCATGTGGAGTTGTGTTATGTGTTAGCAATGGTGCTTTTCTAAACTGACTATTCCCAAGGGCATTCTATTTAAAAACTACTGGTAATGTTGTTGATAGAAACTGCTGAAATGTGTTTATTCAAGTGTCTTTCTTATCAAAGAAAGAATGATGTCCTGTGTAGCTCAGTTGGTAGAGCATGGTGCTTGCAAGGCCCGGGTTGTGGGTTTGATTCCCATGGGGGTTCAGTATGAAAATGGATGCACTCACTAATGTGATTCGCTCTGGATAAGAGCATCTGTTAAATGTCTAAAACGAAAATTACATTTTTTTAATATATTGAATACATAAAATGACAACTAACCACCAATGCCCCTTGATTTCTCCAATCTAATCTAATAACAAATAATCCAGTATAATTATTGTAATCAATGAACATGTACGTGTCAAAGAAGGATGCACTCCCAGAACTTCCAGAATGTATTTTATTTATGTTTAAACGTAGCACAAAAACACAAACGACCATGTGACACGAGCAACCTCTCGTCCCGCCTCCATATTGTCACAGGGCTGCATCCCTTGTCGTGTGTCACTCTAATTGGAAGTGAATCAAGCTCGGTAAATACAAACACAGAGTCTCTTTAGATGAATACACTGCGGTAATGTGTTCGGCATGGAGGGTGGCTTTCAATGGGTTCTGGCCTAGTTCCAAGTAGTTGGAGTATAAGTTTCATTATAGGACTATGACACCCAACCTGGGAGATATGGGCAGAAGCTAATAATGCCATTGTGAACAGGCCTGCACAGTGACGAACAACAGAATAACAGCACTATCCTGTGTCCGACACCGAGCTTGGCTTTTGTTTACAACAAAACAGGATGTTGTGTTGTCATATATTAATTATGCATTGGCCAAAATCTGCAAGTCAATGCTACTGTACTCAAAGCTGCTTTTCTCCTGCGAGGAAAATGGAGAAACCATTGTTGATTTGTTGCATAGTGTATGTTGATTACAGTGAAGGCTGCTGAGGGGAGGATGGCTCATAATAACAGCTGGAAGGGCGCAAATGGAATTCCTCCCCAGCCATTACCATGAGCCCGTCCTCCCCAATTAAGGTGCCACCAGCCTCCTTTAGTTGATTATCAAATATCGTTAATTACTGAATTGTAAAGCAGAGGGGTGTAATACTTGCTCAATTAACTGGGTTAAATGAATGAAGAAACAGACTTCTCAAACAACCATACACTATTTATCTGCTAAAAGTAAAACAAATTATATCACATCCTCTCTCTATGTGAGATCAAACCCAGATCAACCGTGTACGTTCCTAAACACAGTCAATTAGAATCAAAAGCCAAAGATAAAACGTGAAAAATATTCTCTGGTCTGGTTTTTTAGTCTCCAGCATAACATTTCGTCCAACTAATTACTTAAGCAGTTGTCAAAGGTTTGAGATCAGCTCTTGAATTCAAATGAACACTGTCCATGGGTAGCGCCGGACGGTTTTGCATATATTATGAATATTTCAGCTTTTGCCGGTAACCTTGGTGTCATTTGGCAGATAGAGACTGGCAGCGAGCCATTTAAAAGCTTCTTTGCTGCAGCGAGGAGGAGCCAGGGTATTAAGCTTTATCTATACTTGACATTTAGAATCATTTGTAATTAATTCATTTAGAAAGTATTTTTCTCTCTAAATGGCCATGTGCGGAAAGGTAACATTGATTGTTTTCATGTAAAGGACACATACACACATGTGTGTACACACACACATACATACACACACACAAACTACACACACACGGTGGTTTAATGGTTGAAAGTTAACACCTAACACACATGTATCTTCTACTACCTTTATTTAACTAGGCAAGTCCGTTAAGAACAAATTCTTATTTACAATGACAGCCTACACTGGCCAAACCTGGACGATGCTGGGACAATTGTGTGCCGCCCTATGGGACTCCCAATCACAGCCGGATGTGATAAAGCCTGGATCAGAACCAGGGACTGTAGTGACGCCTCTTGCGCTGAGATGCAGTGCCTTAGACCGCTGCGCCACTCGGGAGCCCAATGTGAAGTGACTGGCTACAGGACCAAATGGACACTGGTATCTAGTGAATGTGAAGTGACTGGCCACAAGACCAGACGGACACTGGTCTCTAGTGAATGTGAAGTGACTGGATACAGGACCAGATGGACACTGATCTCCAGTGAATGTGAAGTGACTGGCTACAGGACCAGACGGACACTGGTCTCTAGTGAATGTGAAGTGGCTGGCTACAGGACCAGACGGACACTGGTCTCTAGTGAATGTGAAGTGGCTGGCTACAGGACCAGATGGACACTGGTCTCTAGTGAATGTGAAGTGGCTGGCTACAGGACCAGACAGACACTGGTCTCTAGACGCCTGTTTCCCTGTCATCTCTCGCAGCAGGGAACCTCTCAGGAACACTCCAGAGGGCAGGGGTGTGTGGTGTGTGCGTGTATGGTCTATGGTCCCTGTCTCATGAGCTCTCCTGGTCAGGCATGGAGGTGTCATATGCCATCACAACATGTAGCAGAGAATCACACCCGTGAGAGATAGAGAGAGAGAGAGAGAGAGAGAGAGAGAGAGAGAGAGAGAGAGAGAGAAAAGTGAACAAAAGAGAGAGTCATTCACAACACGCACATGAATCAACAATAGTCATGGATCAACAATGACAGTGGTTCCTTCTTCCTGGTACAGTTAATTTAGAGCACTCAGCAGGTGTGTAAAGGACTGCAATCTGTCTTTGTGTCAAGTCTTCCCCTCCTCCCAATCACCATCAATGTTCCCTAGGGGTAGCTATGCTCTTCAGTCTAAAACACAGACAGAGAGGAATTGCAGAGGTGGTGTGTGTGTGTGTGTGTGTGTGTGTGTGTGTGTGTGTGTGTGTGTGTGTGTGTGTGTGTGTGTGTGTGTGTGTGTGTGTGTGTGTGTGTGTGTGTGTGTGTGTGTGTGTGTGTGCATGCATACTTGTGTGAGGGGATGCCAACTGGAATTAGGGAAAGCGACCTAACTGGTGGAATGGCGGTCTCCAGTGGTGTTGGACTGTTTTCAGACCCCCTCCTCCCATGATCCCCCTTGATTCTACCGCTGGTTTATAACTTCCTGGTTTAAATTCTGACTCAGCAGAGATGAGCTATCCCTGCAGTTTAGTGAATGGCAGCGAATATGCTGTGTGTGTGTGTGTGTGTGTGTGTGTGTGTGTGTGTGTGTGTGTGTGTGTGTGTGTGTGTGTGTGTGTGTGTGTGTGTGTGTGTGTGTGTGTGTGTGTGTGTGTGTGTGTGTGTGTGTGTGTGTGTGTGTGTGTGTGTGTGTGTGTGTGTGTGTGTGTGTGTGTGTGTGTGTGTGTGTGTGGACGTGTTTAACTAACCGCAAGAATAGTAAACCAACAAAAATTTGACCAACTGGGGACATTTGGTTGGCCCCCACAAGGTCAAATGCTTTTTCTAGGGGGTTTAGGATTAAGGTTAGAATTAGTGTTAGGGTTAGAATTAAGTTTAGGGTTAGGGTTAGGAGATATGGTTCGTTTTAGGGTTAGGGTTAGGAGTTAGGTTTAGGTTTAGGGTGTGTGTGTGTGTGTGTGTGTGTGCAAGCATTCTTGCTTGCGTGAGTACCATGGTAATGGGGAATTTTTCAAATAAAGACATAGGTGGTTTTTGCCTCGAAATAATCACTTATCTTGTTATCATTATGTGTGTTGAAGTGAAATGTTTCCCCCTTGATTTCATCTGTATCCAGCTTCATTATGATGACTGCAATACATAGAGCACAAGATAGGACCCAGGATTGATCTGTCCCATCCTTTCACAGGTGTTTCTGACTGTACTGAGAGCTCTGCCAACACCTGTGACGATTGTATGTGTTTAAAGGCTACGAGGGAAGGCCAACACTGCAGAGTCCACGTCCCAAATCTATTATTTTTTATAATGCACTACTTTTGACCAGAGCCCTATCAAAAGTGGTACACTATACAGGGAATAGGGTACCATTTGGGACGTAACCAGAGTATTCAGGGTGCAACATCAGAGAAAATGTCAAAGATTTTGAAGGCTTGGTTAAATATGACTGGATTTTTTTTGCCTTAAACCTTCAATGACATTTTTGGCTGTCAGAAAGGTCAGGTTTAGCTCCTGTGTAATGGTAGCTCCTATTGGGGTGAACTTTACTATGGGTTAATACATTTCACTCTATCTTTTTGTGTTGTCGGTTTCTTGGTGTGTCACAATGCTCTTTATCCACTGCATGTGTTAGTTCCTACAGTCATGTGTTGGCATGATATGTTGTATATATCCCTTATGTAACAATATTGTTCAGCAAGTTAGTAAGAATCTGAAAAGGATCCAAATGTCAGAAAGCAAACATTAATTGATCTGTTTTGTATTTCGTCTGTGTACAATTTCCAATGTGTATTTTCAGGCTCAAGAGAAGGTCATGAAAAGTTACAATTGAATGGTTGGTGTAAATACCTATAAAAATAATAACAAATAAGTAACATCCTCAATACACCTATAAGCACTGACACAATACCTCTATACTGAGGTAAGAACATTTCATAGTGCTACATAGGGCCCAACACAAAGCCCATTGAAAAGTGTTTTCAATTGGTTTACTTTTGAGGAGACAAAAAGGCATTCTCATTGCCATGACCATGCAGTGTCAGACACTTTTAGTAAAAGAAAAAGAAAGCTCTGTATTTTGCAGCTTTTGAGTATTCAGTTTTGAAAAGTCACATGAGAGGAGGCAGGATACTGCATGCCTTGATAGCACTTAAG
Source organism: Thymallus thymallus (assembly GCA_023634145.1). Classification (NCBI taxonomy): domain Eukaryota; kingdom Metazoa; phylum Chordata; class Actinopteri; order Salmoniformes; family Salmonidae; genus Thymallus; species Thymallus thymallus. The sequence continues at coordinate 11,106,445 of CM042419.1, forward strand.
AGGACTAATGTCCTTGACACACGCACACACAGCACAGGGGCAAAAGGGATAACAGCGTCTGACAGTTTTAAATGAATATTGTAACTTACTGCTAAAACAAACATAGCTTTACTCAATGTGCAATGTTTATTCCTCACAGTACTATACAATACTATTGTTCAATTCTATTTTGATGTAGACGTTGCAAGCACTGGGCGAAAAGGGTTTGTGTCAGGGGATATCTTTACATGACACGTTTCTGATCTTTTAGAGAATACAGACCTTTTCCGACTGTATTCAGACCCCCTCCTCCCATGATCCCCCTTGATTCTACCGCTGGTTTATAACTTCCTGGTTTAAATTCTGACTCAGAATTAATACAAAATAAATAAATAAATACCTTATTTATTTACATAATTGAGATTGGGTGCATCCTGTTTCCATTGATCAACTTGATTGGAGTCCAAAATGTTTTGCTTGTTATTATGGGGTATTGTGTGTAGATACAGACAGATACATGATACATATAGCGGCAGTATGAAAAATTCAAGAAGTCAGGAGTGAAAAAAGCTATAAAAAGGCATTGCATAGTATGAGTGAATGGCTGAATATGTACACTACACATTGTTACAGAATGATACAAATATTGCAAGTTGATATAAATAAATACAAAATATTTGCATGGTTAATTATACTATACAGGTCGATGGCAGAGAAAGATACTTAAATAGCTAAATGTGCGTATGATATAAGTGAGGGTAATAATACTTTACTTAATATACAGTATGGTTAAATGTACAAGTAAGTGAATATTTGCATGGTTACATTAACTGTACAGGTAAATGACAGGAAGAGATACTTAAATAGCTAAATGTGCATATAATATAATTTAGGGTAATAATAATAATTCCCTTAAAATACAGTCCTTAGTACAGGGTTTAATTACAAGTAAATGTACGTATTGCACGTTTGATATACTAAATGCAATGAAAAAAATATACTACTGACAGGATACTAATATGCAGTCCTGAGTGAATGACTACGTAAGTTCAGTCCAAGAATTACTTACAATATTACATGTGATATGATATAACAACTGTACATGAATATGTATATACAGTCCTGAATGAATGAGTACTGAATGAATAAGTCTGCGAACTGCAGGGGGTCCAGTGATGTACACACCAGGGGTCTGAGGTGAGCGAGGACTAACCTTTCCAGGGTCTTTATGATGTGGGATGTTAGTACTACAGGTCTGAAGTCATTCAGGACAGTGGGGTGCACCTTCTTGGGCACTGGGACCAGGCAGGATGTTTTCCACAGCAGAGGGACCCTTTCCAGGCTCAGGCTAAGATTGAAGGGACACTGGAGTATTCCACACAGTTGGCCAGCACAGACCCTAAGCACCCTTGAGCTGATGTCATCAGGGCCCGCTGCTTTCCACTGTCTCTCCAGCTCTCTCTTCACTTGGTTGGTGGTGAAAGCTAGCCCAGGTGGGGAAGTGAGGGGAAGGGGGTGTTGCAGATCAGTCCAGAGGGAGAGGGGTGGGGAGGGGGTTGCTGATTGTCTCAACGGTGTCGTGTGCAAAGGGGGGGTGGGACAGCCATGAGGGTGTGTGGCCTGGAGAGCTGGAGGGGAGGTGGGCAGGGCTAATATCGAACCTGTTAAAAATTTGGTTCAGATCATTGGCTCTGTCCTGGGTCCCCTCCGTCTGCCCACTGTTTTACTTTTTGAAGCCAGTGATATTTCTCATACCATTCCACACCTCTCTCACCTGGCTCTGCCTCAGCTTGTCCTCCATCTTCTCCTTATACATTCTCTTCCCCTCAGCAATCCGCAACTTCAGCTCCCTCTGGACACATTTCAATATGTCCCTGTCCCCCTCCTTGAAGGCCATCTTCTTCTCATTCAGCAGGGCCTTCATGTCGCTATTGACCCAGGGTTTATTATTTGGAAAACAGCGTACCTTCCTGGTGGGTACGGTATTGTCTACACAAAAATTGATATAGTCCGTTATGCAGTCTGTAAATCCATCAATGTCCTCCCCATGAGCCTCACAGAGCACATCTGTTGTCTCAAAGCAGTCCTGTAGGGCCTCATTCGCCTCCGGGGACCATCTCCTGATGGTCCTAGTGGTCGCTGGCTGCTGTTGGACCATAGGCCTGTAGAGTGGGGTGAGGTGGACAAGGTTGTGATCTGATCTACAGAGGGAAGGGAGTCCAGTGGAGTTGTATGCATCCCTCTGCAAATAGTAGGATCTCAGGTTAACGGCTAACAGCTCAATGTCCGGGCTATAAAACTGTTCCTTAACAGTAATATGGCTCGGATTACACCATCTGTTGTTAACTAATAAAGCCAGCGCCACTCCCTTACTCTTACCGGAAGAAGCTCTATCCCTGTCCGCTTTAATGGTCTGGAAACCGCCTATAGTGACGTTCCCTATGGGGATGTTATCATTCATCCCTCTGTCCACGGACTAGACCCTCGAGTTCATTTATCTTGTTATGTAGTGATCTCACGTTGCCCATAATGATAGACGGGATAGCCGGCTTGTACTTCCTAAGTTTTGCTTTACACTTCAATCCCACCATGCATCAACTCGTCTGGAATAACTAACTTTTCCCTGGGGTGCAGCAGCGCTGAGTGTGCTAAATCCAATAGCTGGGCTCGGTTGTAAACAAACCTTCGTAAAACAGTAGCACTCTATAATCCTGAACTAGCTAGCTAACTAGAAACTTGGCTAGCTAGCTAACTGTGACCCCATTACGTACACATTTGCACAACCGCTGCATTCAAACGAGGGTGCAATGAAAACTAATGGGACTGTAGCGACTGTGTTGGCATTAAAATCCGGGGTGTGAACTACGTACTATTCAAGCGTTGATTGGCATGGTAATGGCCCGATAGTATTGGAGAAAATAGCCACTGCGACAGCCACTGTTTACTTCTGAAGATAACTTTAGCGCAGCCCTAAAAACCTGATTCAAATTCGACACAAACCTTCAAATAGGTATGTAATGACACATTATATAAACTCTTTATAGTGTTTTATTTACATTTTAGAGGTTATAAGTTGGATGCAGTTTCCCCACACGGCATATCTCCCCCTTTCACTATCACGCAGTAGGTTTCTCTTCCCCACCTGGCATTTTTTAAAAGACCCGATGGAGTTCATTGCCTAATTCAATCATGCAGCGACAGGCAGCATGAAGGTCTCATCATTGATTTTGCTGGAAAGGGGAGAAATTGTGCTTTACAATGGCATTCATATTACAGTTGACCTGGAAGTATTACTTTTTTGGGGGGCTAAAATAAGGTCAATTGTACGGAATAGCGCGGTGTACAAAAGTGCGTTAGCTACCTTTAGCTTGTTCCAGTTGGTTTTCTCGTCATGAGTGAAGCATGAGTAGCTACCTTGTGGTATGGTTATGTGAAATTACAATATTTTCTTTCAATATCGACACAATTTTCATTCATGATTTATACATTGATAGTTTGAAGTGGATCACAGACCAACACTACCGCCACGTTGGGTCTGGACTGGGCTGATGAAAACAAACAGGGCAGGCAGGGATATTGAGGGTGTGTCTCTTTTATTTTCTATTAAATAAATCAAATACATTTTTAAGTCTGCATCTTTACAGAAAACAGGTGTTGTGATTGGAGCTCTGTATATGGTATGCTGCATTTTTAAAACTAAAACGCGTCGTTTTAGAAATATTCAAACATAAATTTGACTACAGGTAATGACTACAGATATGATACATTTCATAAAGTACGTGGATTTGTTAATGCCTAAGCATAATGGTTTAGATATGTCAGCATGGTAACACATACCCTTTCTATAGTTAGAATATTCTACAAATATGTAAGGGGGTGCACGCGCATCAGGTGTTTGTCTTGAATGCATCTCAATCCAGATATCTCCCTGGACTCATACTGTAGCAGGGAGATTTCTGAGGCCCGGATTGGATGCATGTACTATAGTAGCTGTCCAATTACGGAGAATATCCTTGTATGAAATTAAGGAAATGTCTATCTGGAGCATGTCTACTCCTTATAGCTAATAAAATGTCAGATATCCTGAAGTATATAGATAAAATATCCCCTGATATTGAACCTTTTCCCCCCCAATATGTTTCAGCACTAAATCAACAGTGATACACAATTAAATTTGCTATACAACACAGCACAAACACAATTTGGAGAGATGGGGTATGTAATGATAGGCGCTGAACATGAATTAACCCTTACAAAAACAAATTTGTTGAGGTAAACTTCCCACAATCTTATATACTGTGGCTCTCTAGGAACAATTGGCCACACATTTAAAGGTATATTTAGTAGGCCTAAGTCCCAGTTTATGCTATCTACATTGTTTGTTTATATAGCAGTTCTACAAGGCAGAAACATTGTTTCCTTGCTGAAAAACCTTTTGAATGCCAGTTTCAGTGAGAAGCATAACAACATCAAGGCCACTTTTTAACAGCTGACCCCGTTTTTCCAAAGCCAAACCCGCCCACTTACCGTTTAAGATGCCAAGTTAGAAAATGTTCAGTATCCTAATTTACTTTTTGTTTTGTGTTTTCTGATTGTTTCAGTGCATGCATTCAACAAGCTTTGGACAAAGGACTTCCACATTGCCGACATCTCCAAAGTTCACTCAATTCTGAACTGGGTTTGATTTAGTTTTTGTTGTTTTAAATATCTAAACTGTGTTAATTCTCTTAAAAATCTAATCTAAAAGCTATTGCTCAGTTAGCACTTGGTACACGTAAATTCTGTAGATGCCCCTTTAACATCCTAAGATCAAAATCCCCATAGTTCTCTCATGTAAATGTTGTAGCTATAGAAAAATATTAAATGAACTATTTATTTGGGTAATGTCCTAGTCTTTGCTCTTTTCTTCATTCGCATGCTGATGATTTCAAGTTATATTGGATGTATTTGTATATGTGAAGACATTGAAATAATGTAGTTTAGTGTATTTACTACATTTAGTGAGAAGCAAGTTCATTAAATGTGTTTTGGTTTATCTAGATACAACGTTGTTACTGTTGTTAACACACAGTATCAAAAAACGGATCTAATTTGCATATTCATACTGTGTTAGCCACAAGTTTTCCAAAATTGTTTGCCATAAGTTCACAAGTAGCCGCAAATTTGCTGCAACAGTTTGCCACAAAACTAATTTGCATGTGAAAATATGAGCTTGACGCAAATTTGCAGCAAATTGGCCAAAGGTTTGCCACAACTGTTTGCCAGAAGCCCGTTTTTTCGGTAAGGGGAAATCATGTTTTCCACACCATGGAGTCAGAAAATGGCAATTGGGACAATGGCAAGAGCAGTCAGGGTTTTCCAATCTGTGTGCTGAAATTGGAAATGAAGGTCAGACAGTCCCCATTCTGATGTCAATAAAAGTCAGCTTTCCTCCATTGCTCCACTTCGCTGACCATGTATTACTTACTGTCTGTTCTGTTCAAGTTGGTGCTAACTGAAACAGTAGCTGTAGCCACCATGCAACAGTTTGACTGTATGCTATGCAAAGAGCATGAATCTATGTAGAGGTGATAGCTTTTTGAACACTATTCAGAATATACTGCAGCCTATTGTACACAGTGCTGCGTGTCCATGAACAATTACAGTGTCCATATTAGGAAAGCCTGCATGTGTTTACGCACATAACTGCTTTTTGTACCTACACAATATACTACAAAGTACTTTATGTTAATAAAACCACCTGTTACGGTAGACATATTATGACATCTTGCAGTGTGTTCTGCACAAAACTGTTTGTGTCTTCTATTTTAAAGATCATATTGTTTTTGTCAGTACTTAAATGAGCTTCTTCTTTCTTTTTTTTGACCCCCGAGTGACCTCCACAATCTGAGGGCCAACATACTGCTGCCGTTCTTCGAGCAGTAAGATAGCGCTGATAGCTACGTGGATCCCGATCATATAATATGATTTATGGTAAGAGTGAATTATGGAAACACTGACCTTCCTTTTACATTCCATCAAACTGATAACTGGCCAGTAAGCTGCAGTTGGGACCCGCTCCACAGAAAAGTACCATGTCAGGCTTGTTTACATGCGATGATACAGCTGGACGGCAAACAGTAGATCCATATCAGATATGGCTTTGATATATGAATAGGAGTCACAACTACTGTATGTAGCCTACTCATGGGATTATAGCTGTTATGAATACTCTGAAGCACACTGTCTAACTAATTATCCTATCGTATCATATCACATATTCAACGTTACTGTTTAAGTATTTGGTTCTGCATGGCAAATATAAGACATTTCTCTTAAATGCTACATTATGGAAATAATACTTTTTTTCTCTCCCTTTTCTAACAAGATGTGATGACGAGCCCACCTTTGAGATGTTCTTATATTGAAAGATCTACATAGCGTCCACCTTTGTTTGCACTCTCTATTTGCATATCAAAGAAAACCCATTGGGACCTGCTTTGCATATTTACATCTGATTAGAAACTTTAAATGAATATGTCAGTAATGGTCGAGTTTTCATTTCTGACTGTGTGAGGACTACCTAGCTTGTATAATTAGTGGCAGCATGTGTAGTATAGCAAGAAACAAAACAAAGAGATATAAAACAACAGATGATGCACCTTTCATATTGCCTTTCATTAAGCATGTTCAAAGAATCAAACCTAACCTCGCATCTCGAAGCCTACTCAATGATAAGTCCCTCAGAACGATAAAGATAAAAATATGTATGTATGTTTTTGGTAATATTCCCTAACAATGACATTAAGGTCTTCCAAATTCCAACAGTCTGTTTTCTGAAGGGAATTTTTTCAGAAGTTTTGCGGAATAGTTTGAAAGGAGAGCGTTAGGGTTCAGGGTCACTTCGTTATATGACAAAAACAATCTGTCTATAACTGTCTTACAGTTCAAAGTCACAATAGGGTAAAGTGATATTCTATCTTCTCACTTGACAGCAGATATGTCTCTGGATGACAAGTTGTTCTTCTAATTCTGGGACTGGGGGTGTGATCTGAAACAAAAAAAAAATAACATGATTTTGTGTCTGTTTTTTCACTTATGGGAATGATGACAGAAGCTCATATTTCTTAAGTTAGAACCCCATGCATCTGTCACATGTAACCAAAAGCATAGGCCTGCCAGTGAGGCCTATATCAAGAAATAAAAACACTATGAACCCTATATCTCAACTTTTCCAATTGAAAACTTTGACAAGACGAGCGACGCTGTGGCTGCACACTGCCCAGACAGTGTCTAAAATATGAACTAACTACGTGATTATTAATTGGGTTGGTTCTATGATTCTGTATTCCACGCTGCATATCGTCGCCGGGCCTCAGCGGGATCATGTCTGCCCCGCGCTGTGTCGGGGGGGAAGAGAGTCTGGAAGGCTCAGCCATTTAGAGTGTGCCTCAACGTGTACGCATCAGCATACCAATGAGCGGGGTTAAGAAGGCACGGCTCCTCCCGGAGACTAGCGCTCGCACTCCTCCTTCTGCAGCCTGGATCCGCCGCGTCTCCATGGACTTATTTCCAAAACCACCTCCTAATGTGGGCTTATGTCAATCACCCCAACAGACAGGGAGGTCTCCACTGATATGAAATAGTCCTACATTTAAAAACCAAGGGAGGATGGCAGGACACCTCTATCTCCAAGTTCTCAAGTATTTAAATGCAATTAAATTGACTGTAGTACGGATACTTCAAAAAAGTTAATTCTGTGTAAAAGTTCTTACATCATATGAGTAGGCCTATGAGTAGCAGCTGGAGACGTTTCCTTTATTTGAGCAAACATCTCTATTTTGGTGACAAAGGGGCAACATTTGTATCTTTTAAGAATTCAACTGTTTTTCACATAGACATCCTTTTATGTTTGTTTGTTTGTTTTTAACATGTGTCAAAATGTGCAGGAAAACAATTGCAGAGCATCTTTTACCTTACACAAATGGACAGGTGTGAAATCCTTTATCTTTTTATGACATATTTATACGGCAACTCACATGACGGTTGTGACACTGAATGGACAACAAAAATGTCCTGTGTTTGTAAAGTGTTGGGATGCATTTAGCTAGAAACATGTCAGGTGATGCATACATATTCAGTATGTTGAAGTTTAGGAGATGCGAGGATGCTGCCAAAGAAGTGACACATTATTTCACCGGGTGCATATTATCTCATGACAGGAACTGAGTGACACAAAAGCATTTACCAGTAAGCATGTCATCCCATCGCTTTCCAGTAATATGATACATGAAAACTGTCGTCAAGCAAAAGCCTTCAACACCTACATGACATGACAATCCTAAAATGTTCTAAGGATGACAATTCAATGAAGATCTTCCATCATTCCCTGAGTCTGGACTACTTGATGACTGTGTTTGAAAAGCACACAGGACACACAATGCCACAGAGGATACTGTCCATACACTACCTCGGTTACTGCCCCTCTACCTCCACTGATCCATTCTCCACCAGGGTCACAGCACATTGGGGCTTCTTTCACTCAGATTAGACTACGCTACATACTGGGCCTGGGCCACAATGGAGACAACGCAGGATACCAAGGAGAGATGGGGAAGCCACGGGGAGGCTAGGCGGATTGATCCTTCCATCAGTGCCATCTTTTCTAGTTAGTGTTTTATTGACTAGCGATGTCGAGTGAGAGAGAGAGAAAGAGAGAGAGAGTGAAAAAGTGAAAAGAGACAGTGGGGGGGAGGTGAGAGAGAGAGAGCGAGAGATCAAGAGAGACAGAGAGAGTGAAAAAGAGAGAGAGTGGGGGAGAGGGTAAGAGAGAGAGAGAGAGAGAGAGAGAGAGAGAGAGAGAGAGAGAGAGAGAGAGAGAGAGAGAGAGAGAGAGAGAGAGAGAGAGAGAGAGAAGTGATGGGGGGTAGAAAGACTTTGGTGAAAAGTAATCACACATCCTTTTTCTTTCTCTGCGTGTTGCTAGGAGCCATCTGGGCAGAGGTAAACTCATGGTTAAACTCCTAGACCAAAGCCAGTGGATAACACACCATTTGTAGCCCAGACGCGTAATAGATTCAGTCAGTCTTTCAACAATGAACATAAATGTCTTTCTCTTGGTAATTCCATTATCAGTGCTACCAGAATTGCGTTCTCATGTTACAAATAGATAAACAGAATGGAAATACACTGAGTATACCGAACATTATGAGCACATGAGGGAAACCTCTTTTGAGATTACAACATACTGTAAATGTAGGATCACACTGTGTCTTTCATATACTCTGAGTGTCCAAAGAAGTGACACATTATTTCACCGGGTGCATATTATCTCATGACAGGAACTGAGTGACACAAAAGCATTTACCAGTAAGCATGTCATCCCATCGCTTTCCAGTAATATGATACATGAAAACTGTCGTCAAGCAAAAGCCTTCAACACCTACATGACGCGACAATCCTAAAATGTTCTAAGGATGTAAATTCAATGATAATCTTCCATCATTCCCTGAGTCTGGACTACTTGATGACTGTGTTTGAAAAGCACACAGGACACACAGTGCCACAGAGGATACTGTCCATACACTACAGACACCAGGGTGTCTGTAGTGACGCCTCTAGCACTGAGATGCAGTGCCTTAGGGATCATAGCTTTCACCTGGATTTCCGCTGTCAGTCTATGTCATGGAGAGAGCAGGTGTTGTTAATGTTTTGTATATTCAGGCAGTCCCTCAAAAAAAAAAAACATTACTTTAGCCATTGGCACATACTGTAGGCTACCTTGCCTATTGCATTGAGAGAGAATTTTTTTTTAAACATATTGAAAACGAAATAAAGAAAGAGATGCTTCCTCAAGTCTATGATTATATGATATGAACCTGGGAGGGGGTGCTATGTTCCTATGCAGCTCTGTGGAAAGGTGTCCGGTGTCATTACTGTGAAAAGCCTGAGTCCTGAGTGTGACTTAAAAATGAATGAGGGAAGAACTCTGACTTTTAGTCCATGTAAAAATTTCATTAAATTGTATTATTCAGTTGTCACCGTGGCTCTGAATTAATAACACCAAGGCATCATGCCTTGAATTAATATTTTTCACCTTTTCTTTCAGAACCACCAAAGAACCAGGTTGAATAGTAGTGGTTGCAGACATACTGTGTATAAAACGGTAAATTCACACAATTGTATGAAATACTCAATATTTGTTTGTTGCAACACATCAACTATTCCATATAAATTCCATACAATACTGTACCTTGAACTACAATACCTAATACACCTTGGATATCACCTAGCCTTGGAACCTTAAACCAGTTATGTCGAAAAGGAGCTTTAGGCTCCGCCTTGAATGTGGATTGTGTAAGCTTACTGGACACACAATAAAGGAGCTTTAGGCTCCGCCTTGAACGTGGATTGTGTAAGCTTACTGGACGTACAATAAAGGAGCTTTAGGCTCCGCCTTGAACATGGATTGTGTAATCTTACTGGACGCACAATAAAGGAGCTTTAGGCTCCGCCTTGAACGTGGATTGTGTAAGCTTACTGGACGCACAATAAAAGATGGAATAGAGGAGAGAATGAACAACGACAACGTGGTTTACAAGCACTAACATGAATCGTGAGTACGAGAAATACCTCTGAAGTAACCAAGAACAACAGCCACAATAAGGTATACATTAAATAACAATAACGTGAGAACAGAATAGTGAGGATCAAGTCTTCCTCAGTGTGACTGACACACTGTTTGAACTCAGGTTGTATGTGTGTTCTCAGACTGTGTTAGCCCACTGAGCCTAGGCATTAAGTCAGGGAGAACACACAAGTCTTAACACCACTCACTGAGTAGCAAGATACTGTATATATAACCACACAAATCAACAAGTAAAACAAATCACTCAAGTGCCATAAGTCAGTCTCTGCCCTCATACAAAGAGCGACATTTAGAAATGACATGGTCTGATTATGAAAGGCTTTCTTTCGGTCAGTAACTGAAACGCTGTCTGAAACAGTGCTACAGTAATCACAGCAGTGGTGAGCTGTTTCGGTCAGTAGCTGAAACGTTGGCTGAAACACTCTTAGAAGTAAAGGTGCTATCTATAACCTAAAAGTGGTCTTCGAAGGGTTCTCCTATGGGGACAGCCGAAGGACCCTTTTTTTCTAAGAGTGTACATTAATCACAGCAGTGGTGAGCTTTTTCAGTCAGTAACTGAAACGCTGTCTGAAACAGTGCTACAGTAATCACAGCAGTGGTGAGCTGAATCTCTGAAACGATCCTATTCATACATTATTTTCCTCTCATATCAACAAGTAGAGGAAGCAAAGGGCCTCATTTCCTGTCCTCCAAACAACCTTCAACTTGGAGTCATCATACCAGCAGCGGCGTTAACACTACTTTGTTTACTACTGCTGGAGCTACAAGCATGTTGTGTGCTTTGATAAGAACGGTGGACAACAAAACTAGGGTGAAAGATGTAAGGTTTTGCCCAATCCACAAACACAACATCCTCCACAGATTGGTGCCGTCAAAGGAAGTTGGATATAGTGGGCGAGTCAACCGTGATTGTGGCAAATACCTGAGTTGCTATACTCAGATTAATAGGGTTAAACTAGCGGTGATGCTCTTACAAGGAGTCTGAGCAGGGCAGGCCAACAGAGTACACCTGCTAATGGAAAAAGACTGGTCTCATCACACACACACACACACACACACCCCGCCACTAACTACTCCCTCAAAGAGCAAGGCGTTGAGATGAAAGATACAACTAGTGTCTATCTGCACAATGAAATGCATGCACAAAGGCAACAGAGACTGCCGCCGTTCAAAGCTAAGTTCAAAGCTACATACTGCCTGCTTCTCACTCCCTCTGGCCAGTGCATTCTGATCATCAACAGGACTATAATGTTGTTCTCCGATGTGACTCCATCCCAGGGCACATCTAGATGGAGAGAGCCCTGATGCAATTACCCTGTCTTATAACAAGGGCCACGGTGAGGAATTTGGCTATAAAGCAGGCTGAAACCAGGACAAGGTCTTGAGGTATGCTTTGGTTTTAGCCTTGAGAGAGAAAGCCTTGCAGTGAAGCAAGGTAAACAACTAACGTGTGCAGTCTGAAAAATAGAGGTGAATGCCGTGCTTCAACCATATTGTAATTCTAAAGAAGGGAAAAGGTGAAAGGGCTTTCATGGCAGCGCCGTGTTTTCACTCTTTATTTCCCAGAAAACAGTGCGTGTAGGTTGGTTAATGGCTTATCTTCAAATGGAAGTAGTGAGTAGGTTAGTTTAAAGGATCTAACGGCAGTAATGTGTTGTGCTTCTTCTTTAATGAACAGCAAAGGTTAGTATGCATTCTTCCATAAATCTTTCAGACGAAGGACACCCTTTTGGTATGCATCACAACGTCTGGCCAAAGAGAGACTCCTAAAGCAAGGAGTTATTGTGCCTCGACTTGTTTATGATTGAAGGAGGTGTAACAACCGACAGCCCAGGTATACAAAGGACAAATGCAGCACATAGAATACACACATCTGTACATACAATACAAACAAACATAAAGTGACCTTGTACATTTTCACTCCAATAGGCTCTCAAACACACTTCAGGAAAATACATTGGATTATTGCTTTTTAACAGTGGGTTAAATGTGTAACACTTTACATGGAGCAGACAGGTATAATGCTTTATAACTTGTTATAAGCATCCTTTATGATTATCTTATTTCAAGGCTTATAACATGTTATGTGTTTCTATGGAGCAAATCTTCAACTGACAAATGTTTTTTTTTTCATTTTCTCATAACACAATCATACTACTTCTAATTGAGGGGGGGGGGGGGCGGGTTGTTATGCTTCCTGTCTGCCTGCCTGTCTGTCTGTCTGTCTGCCTGCCTGCCTGCCTGCCTGTCTGTCTGTCTGTGCTCCATGCAGAGTGACATTGAGCCTCACCCTTTCGGGGATCTCTCGTGTTTCACTCCAGTGCACATTTCACTGGCCTCTTCATCCCTCCGTCAGACAACGTGCTCTTTACTGCATATATTATCCCTGTTGTTGTTATGCTTGTTGTTCTGTTTTTTAGTATCGAAGAAAAGGAAATGAATTATTAATAGTGGCAGTCAGATATTTATAAGATGTTTTGTTTTTGGGATATGTTACCTATCAGCCATCATTTCTGTCAATGGTAGGGATGAAATGGAATGATAACGTTTTTCATTCAGTTGTCAAATATAAAATACATTGTTGGTGTGTTTTCTCTGGTGAGCATAAGTGTGTTGCTTTTAATATGGTTACAAAATATTGATGTGATATTGTAATAGGAATTTCCAGGTGAACAAAAAGGAGAGCAGTCATAGGAATATGAATTTTAGCCATCTTAAATTCCCCCATTAGAGATATACACATAGGATGTGTAATTTGCACCGTGACATAGCACAATTTGTGTTTGCAGCTATTCTTCAATTTGGCTTTTATTTATCAGATTAATCAAATTCATAGCAACAAAATGTTGAAAAAATAAACAATAACTACACATCTAATGTAATATCATAAATAAAGTAAATATAATTCCATCAAATCCCCATAAACATATTTTAATTGAGGCTTCTCCAGCAATAATAGACTGTATCACATCCGGGCTGCGCACAATTGGCCCAGCGTCGTCCGAGTTTGGCCGGTGTAGGCCGCCATTGTAAATAAGAATTTGTTCTTAAATGACTTGCCTAGTTAAATTAAGGTTGCATTTTTTAAAATTATAATAATAATAATGATAAAACAGATTTCATCAACATCTTCTTAAGGTGAGTGTTGAGGACACAGATACCGACCATCATCAATAATATACTAAACAGTTATGAAGATATCCAACTGTGCTGTCATGATTATGAGGTTATATCCTTTACATCCTGATCAACAATCTCTTGAGCGGTGTTACATAGCCCGATTCTTAAATAGTGATTACTGTGCCCCCTACTGGTTATAGAATAATACTGCACTATCATTTAGGACTACTGTCGGTCTCAGTATCTAATATACAGTTCAGACAGAATGAATAACACAGACAATATGTTTATGAATAATTCCACTATAATGACTCCAAGTATACAGTTAGTGACAGGTCAAATTACCTCATGATTTCCTCATCCGACCATCTACATAATCTGACCATTTTAGAGGCCTGTATTACAACAAAGCAAAGGCCAATGAAAAATGCATTGGGGCTATTGTATCAATTTGTCAGCGGATTGAATTTGGAGAATTTGACACAAAGCATTCATCACAAAGTCTCGGGGGTGAGGGCAAAATGAAGAAAAAGACAGGGGGAAACGGCTTGTCCCAATCTATCAAACCGTATTGTATGGTTGTTATATAATGATTATTGGTTGTAGGGGCACTAAGCAGATAACCATGATTCTATATATCAAGGCTGTGCTTGGGTTGGTGGTTAGTGTCAGCTCTGGTTTTTGATGTCATCTATACACATGAAACAAGTGAATGTGATTTAGAAACATACCTTCTCTTTTGCCAGACCACATGTACACTACGCTCAAATCAACCACAGAAACTATAAATGGATAATAAAATGTATTAAACATACCAAACATCAACATATTTGATATGTACAAAATAATATTTGTTGAAACTTATGATGCAGGTATAGAGTTGTGCAGAACCTCACACCAATTTAAATAAGAAAATACCTGAAAAAATACTTATACTATTTGTGTTGAATCAAAATAAATCTGAAAAGTGTTCCTACAAACAGTAGCCTTGTTCAGCAGCCTTGTTCAGCAGCCTTGTTCAGCAGCCTTGTTCAGCAGCCTTGTTCAGTAGCCTTGTTCAGCAGCCTTGTTCAGTAATCTTGTTCAGTAACCTTGTTCATCTCCTATTCACTACTGTATTATTACACTCACTATAGCCAATTGGTATAATCTCTCTCTCTTTTACAGTTCTATAGCTGGCATCAATCTGACACAACTCAAATAAATGGTAATCTTGAATACAAGCACATCCCTCTTGCTCGATCTCTGTTCGCCCTGGCTATTTGCCACATCATAAAAAACCAGCAACAGCATCATATCCCTAACATTTAACCAGGTTACCACATATCCTCATACAAAAAGCACCACTACACAAATCTGACAATATCAATTACATGGAGCCCACTGATTTCCCATTCTTCCAAAGTAGAATACATGTTCCAGGTCAAAGGCCAAACATCGTCTCCCCCGCATTTTGTTTCCGAACACAACAGCCCCTCAGGCGCTGCTAATGTTCTCTTTCCTGCATCTCTATCGGACTGTGGGGGGAGGGGGAGGGGGAGGGGGGCTGGGCTGTCAGTCCCCAGGTGGAGCTGTAGAGTGCTGTTCAGCTCCTCTCCCCCACCAGCTAGTCAGTCAGTATGTCCAGCAGAACAACGCTTTGGGTTATTCATCGATTGCCTATTTCAATCCTAGCCAAAGCTACTCCGTGAACACACACACACACGAGCACACACATGTACGAACGAGTGGAAACACACACACTCCAACAGCAAGCACCCATATATGCTTACTTATGATGATCATATCATCCTACTACTACAGAATGTACACCAGCCTTGAGGCTCCTTGTAAAACATACAAAATCTATACATTTACTGGTTGAATATATAGATAAAAAACCAATGAAGAGATGACTGAATAAGTGAATGGGAAGTACTGATTACTGGTTGTTGTGTGGGCTGCTGGTGTGTGTGTGTATGTGTGTGTGTGTGCTTGCGTGTGCGCGTATCTGTAATGTGTTTTTAATATATTATTATGCGATTGTGTTACTTGTGAAAGTGTAATCTGTTCATCTGTTTTCATTCTTGTGTGTCTACAGTATGCATTCATACAGTGTGATCTGTCACGGTATTAGTAGTATGTAGATAGATAAATACAAACGTTGACACACTGTACCTTAATGGAGACACAGAAAGACCTTCAAATGAACAACCGGTTCTGTTCTCCCACAACCTTGCAGTGCCTCAGATTAAAAAGGCAGTCAGTTCACCTTGTATACTTAATCAGGATCCTTGACGTTGTTTTGTACACATTACGTCAGAAACATGTGAAACACTTCTCCTGCAGCAGCTCAGTACATTTTTTTTAACCTGGAGTAAGCCTCACAGACGGCATTATTTCAGAATGAGGGGTGCTGTAGCTCAGCTGGTGTTGCTGTTCTGTCTGTCTCGGGCATGGACTCTGGGAGAGAGTGGAGGAGACAGAGAGAGTTTGGTGGAGATCCACGGGACTGAAGCTACAGAGACGACTAGTAAACAGACGACCGGCCAGACCACCACAACCCCTGATATCTGGGTTGAGGTAGAGGAGCTTAGAGACATGGTGGATAACCTCGGAACCATGGTGGTGGAGCAGAGAGAGAAGCTGAGGAACATGGTGGTGGAGCAGAGAGAGAAGCTGAGGAACATGGAGAAAGCGTTAGAAAGGTGGAGAGGAAAATGGCGGAGAGGAGCTGAGGCCAGACTGAATGCAGGTATTTATGGAATTTGGTTCCTTGTGAAGTTGTTTCAGTGGAGGATCAACATGTTTTTGAGACTAGTTTTGTTTCCATTAAAACAGCTGTGGGGGCCAGACTGAGTGCCATTGAGAGGGAGGTGGGGGACTTGAAAGAACAGAATACAGGTAGAAGACTGTTTTGTTTTGTAATAGAAATTAATTTGTCATGATCTTAACATTTTCCCATAATTCCAGTCATGGGTGCCAGTGAAAGGGAGGTGGAAGAGCTGAAGATAATGGATGCAGGTAATGTAATTTGTCCACCAACATCAGTTGTTTCAAATTAGAAAGAAAAGGTTATGAATAAAATTGTATTTGTAAAATTGTCCATGGCATTTTTTATAGACAGTTTATTTATGCTTATTTCTCATATGAACTCACTTCTCATGACTTTTTCACATGCTATTTTAGCCCTGGAGGCCAGAGTGACAGACAGTGAGAATGGGAACGCAGGTAAAGGGTTTTTAAATGTGACCGGATACCGGATCGTAGGCGTTTGTTGCTATTTCCTACTTCACAGAACTTTCATATGCCTTAATTACAAACTTGTATGGGATCTGTTAAATTATGAGCCTAGCTTAGCCAAGGAGAAAGCACTGAGTTATGTAGCGAGAAAGGCAGGATCCATGATTGGCTGAGATAATGGAGGAGGATAATAAAGACTACTTCCTGGAGGATGATGCCAAGAATGCTTAATAGGTGTAAACAAAGAACAACCCTGTAGAAAATGTTGAAATCATTCAAGGACATTTTTCTCCAAAGTGGGATAACAAGTTTATTAAATTTCTAAGAAGCATAACTTTCCCATGTTCCCCCCAGCAGCAGCGGCCATTTTGAATACTTTTATAAAAATGTAAAAGAAAGACAATCTTGAAAATTGGACATAAGCTCAACCTTCCTGAAATCAGTCACATATATGAAACCATTATTCTTATAACAGGGAGTTTAAGCTTCCGTTTACTGATGTGTCTTTTTGTGATGATAGCCTTAGAGGCCAGACTGAATGCCAGTGAGGGGATGGTGGAGGAGCTGAGGAGAGAGATTGCAGGTAAGCTATATGGTGTATATACTGTACGCCTACAATTGCACATGCTTGTAATCTAAGGGAATGGCTGTTGGGCCGTTGGCGAATGAAAGCGTTTTTATTTTTTGCTTCGTTTCCGAATGCGTTTGTAATAAGATGAATGTCGCAGATTGCAGATTTCACTTAAATCTTTTGTTAGGAATTCATTTCCATGTTTTTAAAATTATTTTTGTCTTCATCAGGATCATATGATCCATTTTACCATGTTTGTTTTTGTCTTTAATCTGTGATTTGAATTCCCTCCTCTGTGTTCATAGGCAGACCAAAGGTGGCCTTCTCTGCTGGTTTGACTAATGATGCATATTTAGGACCCTTTAATAGTATCACCCCACTAGTCTATAGAAGGGTCATCACCAACATCGGCAAGGCCTACAATCCAAATACAGGTACTGAACACACTAAGACCCCTTTTTCACCTTGTACTCAAATGTGACCTGGGATCAGATCATGTTCACATTAGACATCTGTTATCAGACAGGTGTAGACATGCATTGTGATTGTGTCATCTTTATCCATTATAACAAATATTTAGACAACCAGCTATTGCAGCATTGCTAACAGTGTCTGTGACAGTCTATTGCAGCATTGCTAACAGTGTCTGTGGACAGTCTATTGCAGCATTGCTAACAGTGTCTGTGACAGTCTATTGCAACATTGCTAACAGTGTCTGTGACAGTCTATTCCAGCATTGCTAACAGTGTCTGTGACAGTCTATTGCAGCATTGCTAACAGTGTCTGTGACAGTCTATTGCAGCATTGCTAACAGTGTCTGTGACAGTCTATTGCAGCATTGCTAACAGTGTCTGTGACAGTCTATTGCAGCATTGCTAACAGTGTCTGTGACAGTCTATTGCAACATTGCTAACAGTGTCTGTGACAGTCTATTCCAGCATTGCTAACAGTGTCTGTGACAGTCTATTGCAGCATTGCTAACAGTGTCTGTGACAGTCTATTGCAGCATTGCTAACAGTGTCTGTGACAGTCTATTGACTTATTTTACTCTCCTCTGATGCAGGTGTCTTCACAGCACCAGTGAGAGGACTCTACTACATCAGATTCACTGCCATGGGTCTCAAGGGTCCACAGTCCATAGGTGCCTATATTTACCATAGCAACAAGAGTGTTATGTTCAATCACCAGAACAATGACTATGGACATAATAGGTTCTTATCTAATGCATTGACTCTAGAGCTGGAGGCCGGGGATGTGGTCTACATGCGTCTCCCATTAAATCAGGGGCTCTATGATGAAAAGTCAAGTAACTACAACACCTTCAGTGGCTTCCTGCTCTTCCCTATGTGAAGGGAGCACTCTGATGTGAGTTTGAGATCAATAAATAAGCCAGATCATTTGTACCGTTGATGTAAAGTGACTCCTTCACTCAACTCATGCTTTGCCTTGTATTTTTGACAGTGAGAATTGCAGAGGCAAAAACAAAGTACATTTATACCTTACTCGAAAATACATTAATAATAATTATACAAATGAATTAATTTGATTTAAAAATGTTAAAGAGTTATTACATTCATATGTTGATGGACATGATAAGAAGTCCAGACCCCTCTTTGACCCGTAAGTTGACCCGTAAGTTGGGGGGGGCAGTGAAAGTTGCGCCCCTTTCAGAAAGCACAGAATTGATTTTCACTGCTACGCAGACGATACACAACTTAACATTTCTGTGTCACCAGATAAATTGTAAGACCGTATTAGGGATTTAAATACTTGAATGGCTCGCAACTTCCTTCAGCAAAACAAGACCGAGGTATTTATTACTGAAGCCAAAGCACAGACAGAGAATCTGGCCGCACATTTCAATTCACGGGCAATCAAGATAAAACACCTGGTAAAAAACCTAGGTGTTAATTTAAGATTCTGAAATCAATTTCAAATCACACATTAGGAATGTGACCAAATATCTTTTTACCACCTGAGGAACATTGCCAAGATGCGGCCGTTTCTATCTCAGGCTGCTACATCCAAAGCCTAGGACCAAGAGGCATGGAGAGGCAGCCTTTAGTTATTAAGCCCCCAGCCTCTGGAATAGCCTGTCAGAGAACCTGAGGGGGGACAAAACTGTGCTTTTCCTTAAGGTGCTTTTTAGTCGATCCGTTTTTTTTTGTTATTCTTTTGTTTTTTATCCTCTTATGTTTGATGTGCAGTAAATATTTCTGTTCAAATTTTTTGTTTACATTTTTTTATGTGTTTTTTTCCTGTGTAGCGCATTGTTTTGCATTCATGACTGAAATGTGCAGTATAAATAAAACTTGATTCAAGTTGATCTAAAAGGCCCTGCTTAATCAAAGGCTTTATTCATTCAATCTCTAATTTATCTTGCAACTGTAATGGATATGACTGACACAATATGATCCGACATTTACAGTATGTTGTAATCTCAAAGGAAGGTTCCCTCATGCTTTGAACATCTGCATAATCATTTGACAAGATACACTATATATACAAAAGTATGTGGACATTAGTGGATTCAGCTATTTCAGCCACATCTGTTGCTGACAGGTGTATAAAATTGAGCACACCGCCATGCAATCTCCATTGACAAACATTGGCAGTAGAATGGCTTTACTGAACAGCTCAGTGACTTTCAACGTAGCACCGTCGTAGGATGCCACCTTTCCAACAGTTCGTAAAAATGTCTGCCCTGCAGAAAGTGCTGTCATTGTGATGTGAAAACATCTAGGAGCAACAATGGCTCAGCCGCGAAGTGGTAGGCCAGACAAGCTCACAGAAGGGGACCGCCAAGTGCTGAAAATCTGTCCTTGAGTTCCAAACTGCATCTGGAAGCAACGTCAGCACAATATCTGTTGGTCGGGAGCTTCATGAAATGGGTTTCCGTGGCCGAGCAGCCGTACACATGCCTAAGATCACCATATGCAATGCCAAGCATTGGAAACACGTTCTCTGGAGTGATGAATCATGATTTACCATCTGGCAGTCCGACGGACAAATCTGGGTTTGGCGGAGGCCAGGAGAACTCTACCTGCCCAAATGCTCAGCACCAACAATAAATGGGCTGGGTCTGTTTTTCATGGTTGGGCTAGGCCCCTTAGTTCCAGTGAAGGAAAATATTAACACTATAGCATACAATGACATTCAAGACAATTCTGTGCTTCCAACTTTGTGGCAACAGTTTGGGGAAGGCCCTTTCCTGTTTCAGCATGACAATGCCCCTGTGCACAAAGTGATGCCCATGCATAAACGGTTTGTCGAGATCGGTGTGGAAGAACTTGACTGGCCTGAACAGAGCCCTGACATCAACCCCATCAAACACCTTTGGGATGAATTGGAATACCGACTGTGAGCCAACATCAGTGCCCAACCTCACTAATGTTTGTGGCTGAATGGAAGCAAGTCCCCGCAACAATGTTCCAACATCTAGTAGAAAGCTTCCCAGAAGAGTGGAGGCTGTTATAGCAGCAAAAGGGGGGACCAACTCCATATTCATGGCCATGATTTTGGAATGGGAGCAGGTGTCCACATACTTTTGGTCATATAGTGTACAACATCACCAGCCCAGGTTGAAATGCAACCTTTCCTCACAAGCAGGAGAATGCCAGTTGTCACTAGTACTGGATATCTTCAGGCAGCTTCAGTGTGTCTCCTCCTCCTGCTCCTGCTCTCCTCTTTACCTTGGTGACGTGGCTCTCCCTTAGGGGCGATAATGGCATTCTCCATGACAACGGCCGCGTGACATCGCCGCTGCCCTTGAGGCCCAGGACGCATCCTCCGGGGGGATCGCCGTGGAAACACGATAGGGACAGAGGTCGCCTCTCATCATCCCCCCCATCCTCAGGTGGAGAGAAGGATGAAGCTAGAGGAGAGGAGTGTATCTCTCTAAGGCCAGAGCTGAATCTATATTCTGTGGATGCACTCAGCACCCATGCATACTGTTACACAGTGTAGCCCTCGGGCAGGTCGTACACTATCGTCAACAGTACAAGATTTAACACTGTATATTATCTGGTTTATTTTTTTTTTATTTTACCTTTATTTAACTAGGCAAGTCAGTTAAGAACAAATTCTTATTTACAATGACGGCCTACACCGGGCTCTGCGTGTGGGCAGGGCCAATTGTTCGCCGCCCCATGGGACTCCCAATCACGGCCGGTTGTGATACGGTCTAGATTCGAACCAGGTTGTCTGTAGTAACACCTCGAGCACTGAGATGCAGTGTCTTAGACCACTGCGCCACTTGGGAGCCCCATTGGCTGGGTTTATTCAGTAATGTGTTGCAAGCTGAACAACATAGGATACATAGCAAGGACATTACTTCACATCATCTACATTTAATATTACATACAGTGGGTAGAACAATTATTTGATACACTGCCGATTTTGCAGGTTTTCCCACTTACAAAGCATGTAGAGGTCTGTAATTTGTATCATAGGTACTCTTCAACTGTGAGATACGGAATCTAAAACAAAAATGCAGAAAATCACATTGTATGATTTTTAAATAATTAATTTGCATTTTATTGCATGACATAAGTATTTGATCACCTACCAACCTGTAAGAATTCCGGCTCTCACAGACCTGTTAGTTTTTCTTTAAGAAGCCCTCCTGTTCTCCACTCATTACCTGTATTAAATGCACCTGTTTGAACTCGTTACCTGTATAAAAGACACCTGTCCACACACTCAATCAAACAGACTCCAACCTCTCCACAATGGCCAAGACCAGAGAGCTGTGTAAGGACATCAGGGATAAAATTGTAGACCTGCACAAGGCTGGGATGGGCTGCAGGACAATAGGCAAGCAGCTTGGTGAGAAGGCAACAACTGTTGGCGCAATTATTAGAAAATGGAAGAAGTTCAAGATGACGGTCAATCTCCCTCAGTCTGGGGCACCATGCAAGATCTCACCTCGTGGGGCATCAATGATCACAAGGAAGATGAGGGATCAGCCCAGAACTACACGGCAGGACCTGGTCAATGACCTGAAGAGAGCTAGGACCACAGTCTCAAAGAAAACCATTAGTAACACACTACGCCGTCATGGATTAAAATCCTGCAGCGCACGCAAGGTCCCCCTGCTCAAGCCAGCGCATGTCCAGGCCCGTCTGAAGTTTGCCAATGACCATCTGGATGATCCAGAGGAGGAATGGGAGAAGGTCATGTGGTCTGATGAGACAAAAATAGAGCTTTTTGGTCTAAACTCCACTCGCCGTGTTTGGAGGAAGAAGAAGGATGAGTACAACCCCAAGAACACCATCCCAACCGTGAAGCATGGAGGTGGAAACATCATTCTTTGGGGATGCTTTTCTGCAAAGGGGACAGGACGACTGCACCATATTGAGGGGAGGATGGATGGGGCCACGTATCGCGAGATCTTGGCCAACAACCTCCTTCCCTCAGTAAGAGCATTGAAGATGGGTTGTGGCTGGGTCTTCCAGCATGACAACGACCCGAAACACACAGCCAGGGCAACTAAGGAGTGGCTCCGTAAGAAGCATCTCAAGGTCGTGGAGTGGCCTAGCCAGTCTCCAGACCTGAACCCAATAGAAAATTTTTGGAGGGAGCTGAAAGTCCGTATTGCCCAGCGACAGCCCCGAAACCTGAAGGATCTGGAGAAGGTCTGTATGGAGGAGTGGGCCAAAATCCCTGCTGCAGTGTGTGCAAACCTAGTCAAGAACTACAGGAAACGTATGATCTCTGTAATTGCAAACAAAGGTTTCTGTACCAAATATTAAGTTCTGCTTTTCTGATTTATCAAATACTTATGTCATGCAATAAAATGCAAATTAATTACTTAAAAATCATACAATGTGATTTTCTGGATTTTTGTTTTAGATTCCGTCTCTCACAGTTGAAGTGTACCTATGATAAAAATTACAGACCTCTACATGCTTTGTAAGTGGGAAAACCTGCAACATCGGCAGTGTATCAAATACTTGTTCTCCCCACTGTATCTTCCTGCAATGTTCTAAACATGGCACCCTGCAGAATATCCTTGTTAGCAGCCTTAACTCAATAATGGGCAAGACAACGAGATGCTTGAAATAAAACATACTAATGAATTAAAAAAGATTAAGCAGTAAAAACAAAGAAAATGAATGATAATTGAAGCTCTCCTTAAATATCTTTTTATGTCAACGCTAATAATTTATCAAGTGTGGGTCACAAAACAGCTCACTCAGTGGTTCTGTTCACGAGTCGTGTGGAGTGTGTTCCTGCCCCCTAGTGGCAAAAGAAAGCAGCACACTTTAGTTGATTATGGCTTATCATTTATTTATATATTTATAGTAATGACACGTGTCTGGAATAAAATACATAATTATTCACTGAGAATGGTGTGATAAGTACAGGATATGTAACAAAATGAAAATGTGCATTTTAAGTTATTTCAGAATTATAGAGGTCACGTATCATTTAATTGGTTTTGGCACATTTCAACACAAATGAGGAAACAGGTAACACCAAGTACAAAAATGTAGATCCCATAAATACTGTACTACCAAGGTCAAATAAGAAATTAATCTTAACATAAGAAAAGGCTGCACTGCCTCCAATTAATTTAGGTAACATAATACAAAAACATACATTCAGTGAACATAACATTACCTGTACATTAAATCAAACCCTTGGATGAAATCTTGGATAAACGTTGTTTTTATAACGTGCTGACTCCCAGTGCAAAACAGGGGCCTGGGACTCTTTGGAATTTGTCAGTTGACCTCTAACTTGGGTCCATTTGGAGGTCATGTGACTATGTGGTGGCCGGCTCTACTTCACTGCAGTTGCCTCACCCTAAACAGGAACTTCCATTCACAGATTTACTATGAAGCCATTACGGCCCCTGTAGGAGAAGACACAAATATCACCAGTTTATATTAGGTCCTTCCTCCACTTCCTTATACACAGAGTATAAGCGTGTCCACAGAGGTATTTTACAAGGCCATATACCACATTTTGCACATGAAGATAACAGACAAATATCAAGATGTCTCAGAAGAATACCAGCCTGGCAGGATTGTTTAGAAAGGCGTAAGTCGCAATTTAATGTAACAAATTATGTCTTTGTGGAGAGAAAAAATATCCCACTGTAGAATGTACACATTCTCACAAAGAGATGCCATCCCCTTCTATCATGTGTAAAGCAGTGGAGGCTGGTGGGAGGAACTATAGGAGGACAGGCTCATTGGAAAACATTTGACTCCGTTACATTTATACCATTCCAGCCATTACAATGAGCCTGTCCTCCTATGGCTCCTCCCACCAGCCTCCACTGGTGTAAGGAGTTCATCTGAGGTTCACAGAGAGATCATGCAAGTTAAGAATGGCAACTTTATGTATAGAAGCAACCACATCGTAGTATGATAGGGGTAACCAATGGTTCCGTTTTGAGTCCAATCCAGTTGCTATAATGGAAAAATTTGCCAGCATGTCATCACCGTGTCAGTGCAGGAAAAAATCGTCACTCACCGCGTTGGTTAGCGGTAAGGCAGAGGAGCCGGAGAGTGACGAACGGGGGGGAAGCAGGTCTGGTGCTGGCCTTCGGGGACAGGAAGACTGGGACTTACGGACGGCTAGAGCCACAGCCTGGGCAAAGCAGGAGGGGATGGCGGTTTTCCTGGCCAGGGTTTTGGCTGCAGTGGGAGGCACATATGGTTTGGGTGAAGTCAATTGAATTATGTTCGGTTTGTGTGAAGAATGGGCGTTAGTCTGCTTGTCTCCCCCTGCTGGTTCACAGAAGGTACAACTCCGCATAGGGGGAGGATAAGAGGGAGGGCGGTGAGTTCTTCCCCCAGGAGGCCTCACTTGTAACTGGGTCGGCGCCATCTCCTCATCATAGCACACAGGGGGAGGGGGAGGAGGGAAACAGAAACGGTCGTCTTCGGCCTCCTCGTCCTCCTCTATTACAGAGCTGGGCTTCCAGAACGATCCCCTGCTCACTAGTAGTTCAGGAGTTGAGGTCACCTCATCTCCAGGTATTCCATTGGTGTGGGCCAACAGGTCAGCTGCGTATGGGTTGGGTATCTCTGAGAGTGATTCCGACTCCTCTTGGACTTCTACCTCTGAGTCTAGACTTTCCTGTAGTTCTGTGGGTGATTTGGACTCCTCCTGGGCCTCTATCTCTGAACTCTCCTGCAGGTCTACAACTGGTGAATTTGGTGCGGTCTGTTGAAGCTTGCTAGGACTAGACACGGTTGGAGAACTGATGACACAGTCAGTAGAACCTTCTGGAAACCCCGGAGGAGAAAGTTTAGAATCCATATCAGGCTCTGGGGTGGATCCCTCAACCGCTGACCTCTCCAGCGATACAGGCGTCTCCTTCTTCATTGTCTGGTGGTGCTCCAACCCAGGTTCAGCAACATCATTAGAGGGTTCATCAATAGTTTGGGCTGGGTCTGAGGCCTGGGTCTTCACCAGGGTAAGGTCCCCCTCCAAGCCCATCTGCTCCCTCAGGAACTGCCCTCGGGGCACCACGGTGAAGGTGGTCATCCCCTCCCTCAGACCGGGACTCATCCAAGCCTCACCAGAGGCCTTTGTCTTTAGTTGGAGCAAAGAGAGGGGGCCGAGCTCCTGACTTCCACCCGACCGTGTCAAGGACCCAGGTGAGCCTCCATTGGTGGAGTTGACGGGTCTTGGGGTTGGGAACAAAGGATGCTTGAGGTTGGCCCGGGTTTGACAAAGCAGGAAAGGAGTTAGTATCTCCCCTAGGGAGGGAGGGGAGGGAGGGCAGAGAGGAGAGGGATGATAGGGATTGGAGAGTGGAAAGGTACTAGAGAGACGAGAGGTAGTGGAGGGGGTAGAAGGGGGAGTGGGGGGCATTCGAGGCAGAGTCAAAGGGCTGGAGATGTTTGGAGATGAGGATGGAGAGTCCAGGTCCTCCTCACACTCTCCCATCTCCTCCTCCAGTGTGTAAAGTGAGACTCCATTCCCTGTAATGACAGAGAAACTGTTAGGATGTTAGGTTCATCTAGAATAGAGAACGGCTGGTGGTCTGAGTAACTGAGGATTGCAACATAGGAAATAAGAGTGCAAAGATGATTGTAGTTTAGATTGATATTAGAACTAATTTTAGACACAATACAGACACATTCAGCCCTGTTTCTGACAAAACAAGTGAATCAAAATTTGAGAGCACTTTATTAAAATCGAATGAATACATTTGTAAAATAAATGACAATTATTATTTGCACAAGGAATATGACTGAAAGGAAAAAAAGATGGTAGAAAACATGTAAACTGCAGAGAAGAAAAATAAAGAAAACAGAAAAGCAGAGTTTAAGACAATAAAACAAATCCCTTCATGGTTTCATACAAAAGTCAAGGTATCTTTAGAAGGCACAGTTATGATATTGCAGGAAATAAAGCCATGTGTTACTGTACTGAGAAACCCACCATCTAAACCAAAGGTTACACAGGCGGTAAAAGCACAATACAAATAAATAAACACATAAAATAGAACAAATCAAATGAAAGAGCTTATAAAAGAAGACAACTGGGTAACAAACATGACAATCCAAAAACCAACATGGAGGAGAGCAGGAAGAACAGTTCACCACGGGAGAGGAGGAGAGTGGAACAGAAGGAGCAGGAGGATCAGCACAGAGGAAGAGGAAGAGGAGGAGGAGGAGGAAAGGAGGACTCAGCTCTCACTCGCCATCTGCAGGGGAGAAAGAAGGGACACTGCTTAGAACAGTGGTCTACAATCCTGCTCAGGTACCAGGATTAAAAAGTACTGCCTACTGGGAGCCCTAATCTGGCTCTGTGATAAACAGATAAACACCACTGCCAAGGAGAACCAACAGCCAAGCAGGACAACCAGTCAGACAGGGGAATGGGAGTCAACAGAAAGAGGCCATAAACATATTGACCACTAGAGGACAGATGAGACGCCATATGCAGTACATGTTTCTACATGAGCCCACCCTCAGAGACCAGCAACTGGCAGCCTGTAGGTCCGCTGAACTATTTAAAAAAAGGAACTCAGTCGGGGTCCCCCCTCCCCCCCATCCCTGATCTAACTCAACATTACAGCACAAAGTCCATTCAGATTACAAGTCAACTAGTGATTCAAAATGACTGACCTTTGATCTCAGTGTCCTGGGGTGTTCCGTTGTGAGTGTTAACACAGGAGGATGGTGCTGGGGGGGCACAGGAGGGTGGCGGGGGGGCTCTCCTCTTCTTCCTAGAGGTCAACTGGAAAACACCAGAAACAACACACAGCTTTAACCCAGGATCCTCTACATCCACCATACATTCTCACAGTGGTCAGGGAACAATGATTTGGATCCACTAGCTAAAGTAAGTCTAAAGTCTACGTCTGAGTCTCAATAGTATTGACACGTTTCCTTTTCTTGTGTCCTTTTCTCTATAACCACTAAACTTGCAGGGCAAGTCAATACAGTGGAAGCCTCCCCTGTCCTTTCACCTATAGAGCCCCACAGTGGAGGTGTCATAATACCCATCAAACCTAGCGGTCAAACAAAGAAACGGTTCCAATTGTTTATCCACCGTACATTTTTCCCATAGGGGATTTTAGAAACACTTTAAATAAGGGCTGTGTTCCGTGTAGCCTTACTCTGGCTTTACGTTTTGATAACCGTGTATTACCGGGTATTATGACTCATACTGTGATACTCTATTAGTTGTAATAAAAAAAACAGACAAGCAAAGGAAACCATGAGAGTATCGAGACAAAGCCTTAAATCCTAATCCCTAAAGCACCAGTCACTCACTGGCTGGACGTTGAGGTTGGCAGGGACGCTTTGGGAGCCTGCCATAGGGGGCAGGGGTGCCCGTCTCTTTTTGGCCATGATGTTGTCCATGGGCAGGGTGTTGGAGGAGTGGACACCCAGGGTGTTCATGCTGACGCTGGCCACCCGCTGGTTTTTCAGACCACGCGAGGCCGGGGCACTCACCGAGAGACCCTTAAGAAGAAGGCCACAGTAAAAACACATATCACAAGGCTTTATCAGCGTACATCGAAATCCTACCACACACTGAAATCTAGCAAGGCTGAGAAGAAAAACTGCAGTCACAGATCTAGTCAAAGTCTAAAATCGACTTCTCACACAATGCTTGCTTACGTACGATGGTAAAGCTAAGCTGTGGGAGAATAAAATAAACAAACCTTCTCAGGTTTCTTCTTAATTCTCCTGAATAAGCCGAACAATCCCCTGTTCTCTTTCTCCTTCTGTTTCTTCTCTTTACTTGGTAGGGGAGGAGTTTCTACCGCTGCTTCTAGGAGAAAGAAATAGCAACGGCAGATTATACAACACTTGTATTCTAATGAAATGTGTTCATTGACGAAAATGTTGTTTCGTACCTTCGGGGGGAGGTAGTGTGAGAAGCACTTCGGGACTGGCAGCAGGACTGGCAGCTGTTCAAGATTAGAAAAATACCTCCATGTTAGCGTTTTCATATTTACAGTATACATACGCTATGCACTCAGTAGGTAAATTACGTAGACACAGCCAAATGTCTCCAGAACACAGTTCAGGTATGAACAAGTACGGCATCACTACCAGTGCCACCAAAACTGAAAAGCAGAGTAACACAAACCTCTCTCACCTGCCGTGTCCTTGGCGTACATTTCCCTCAGTCCAGAGTCATTGAGGGACCTGGTCAGGTCTAAAGGTTCTTTAGAGCTGTTGTCTCTCAGTAAGATGGTGGACTCCAGGTCAAACTCACACTTCTCACACACCGCAGGCAGAAGCTGCTCCAGAGGCACTCTAGGGTTGACCCTCACAACGGCCTTGTGGTTCTTCTTGTAGTTGATCAGCAGACGTACAGTGGCCTATAGGAAACAGCATCCCTTCAGTACATAAGCTGACCAAGGATGGAGATGGGTTAGTGTGTGTGTGTGTGTGTGTGTGTGAACAGGTGCATATTTTGTCAGTAATTACCTCTGGCACGTACGGCCTCCTTATCTTCTCCTCTCCCACTTTAGGTTTCAGTATGATCCTGTGAGCCTCCATGGCTCCAATCATAGAGCTGGGTTTGAAGGAGATGTCGTTTCTATTGGCTGACTGGAGTTCTATGGTGAAGTCAGATGGATTGAGGTGATACTGGGCACAGAGTGTGACCAGTAAGTCCATCACAGGTGTACTGTAGAGATACAAACACAGTGCAGGTGTGTAAACAGTATAGAGTTAAATTCATTGTTTAAAACTCATTTTAGTGATGTTCAAATATAATAGAAACCCATTTACATTTTTGTCATTTAGCAGACGCTCTTAGCCATAGCGACTTACAGTAGTGAGAACATACATTGTCATACTTTTTTCGTACTCAGTCAATCTATTCCAAACACACTTTGTGGCTTCACTGAAGAGCAAATGGACAGAATTGAGAGGTGATTTCCAGTCTAGTTCAATAGAATTCATCTGATTTAGATGAAAATGAAACATTCTCCTGTCTGTATGCCTCTCACCTCCCATGCACCGTGGCCGTTTTCTCCAGGCCTCCTGGTAGAACCACTGCTAGAGTATGCTCCCTCTCCAGCTGGTTCTCCTCCGTCTCCTCCATGGAGCCTCCCCAGGGGTCTAGACGCAACCAGAATCTGAGACTTGACTGAATCTCAGGAGAATCTCCTAACAGAGAGGGACAATTTCAACATAAGGAGAGATTACATCCTGTGAGCAGCTGATGTCACAGTCAACTAAGTGTGACTGTGGTACATGACTTACACTACATGACCAAAAGTATGTGGACACCTACACATCCAACATATCATTCCAAAGTCATGGGCATTAATATGGAGTTGGTCCCCCCTTTGCTGCTATAACAGCCTCCACTCTTCTGGGAAGGCTTTCCACTAGATGTTGGCACATTGCTGCGAGGACTTGCTTCCATTTAGCCACAAGAGCATTAGTGAGGTTGGGCACTGATGTTGGGCGATTAGGCCTGGCTCGCAGTCGGCATTCCAATTCATCCCAAAGGTGTTCGATGGGGTTGAGTTAAGGGCTCTGTGCAGGCTAGTCAAGTTCTTCCACACCGATCTCAACAAATGATTGCTGTATGAACCTTGCTTTGTGCATTGTGGTATTATCATGCCTAGGACTGGGCGATGTATCGAGTTTTGGAGATATATCGATATATTTTCAAAAGCGATAGAGGACAAGACAATATCGTTAACATCGAGATATATTTATATATGTTGTATTAAAACGTATTCAGATCACCAGTTTTTGCGTCTCTCCGCTCTCACACTCCGCACGTAACCCCGCCCCCACTCACTCACTCACTCACGTTTTCTTGCGCAATAACGGAGGACGACACAGCCACAAGGCAAGATAGCAACGAGGAGCTGGTTTGTAAGAAGAGAAACAATGGCCTTTTTCATTTGGAGATGGTTCGGGTTTAAAAGGTCAGATGAGCAACGTGATATGTAGAGAGTGCAATAAACATGTTGCAACAAGTGCTGGAAGTACTACAAACTTCTTTCACCATTTACAACAGCGACATAAACTACAGTACGAAGAATGTATTAAACTTCGTGGAGGTCGTGCTGTTGCAAGCCAGACTGGAAGCCTTCTGCCCCAAAACAAACCTCTTTACAAGCTTCATTTACTCGGGGTGTGCCCTATGAAAAGAAAAGTGCCAAGTGGCGAGATATAACGGAGGAGGTAGCCTACCACATTGCTAAAGATATGGTCCCTGTTGCAACAGTTGAACAAGCTGGCTTTAAAAAGCTGCTGAAAACAATGGATCAAAGATACGATTTGCCCAGCCGTCACTACTTTACAAGAGAAGCACTACCAAAAATGTACAGTGAAGTCAGACAAAAACTATCCTACCGGCTCGCAAAAGTGACACACTACGCACTGACAACAGATATATGGTCGATCAGAACATGCGAGCCATATATGAGCTTGACTGTACATTTTATTGAAGATTGGGAGATGAAAATCGCGTGTCTCCAAACAAGCTACTTTCCCCAAGACCACACCGGAGATAATATGGCTGAAGCCCTGCAGGATGCCCTTACAAGCTGGAAACTTGATGAAAGGGGACTGGTTGCAATAACAACCGACAACGGGACCAACGTTGTCAAAGTGGTGCAACTGACTAAGTGGCTGAGGATAAAGTGCTTTGGTCACCGGCTTCATCTTGCAATTGGTGAGTATGCTGAAGGAGTTGACTGCATAACGGTTTTAAAATAATAAAAATATATAAATATTATATAATAATATAAATATAAAATTTGAAGAGAGGGACTGGTTTAAGTGATGTCAGCACATAAAGTTTTTGTTATCTGTTAAATAAATCATTGAATAAAGTTAGATAAATACAATTAAATAACTTTTAGAAATTTAGAAAAATCTTTTGAATCACAGGACATGGCATGGATGATGACCGCATCTCTCGGGCTATTTCCCTGTGCAAGAAAATAGTGAGCAGCTTTTCCTATAGCTGGAAGAAAAGGAGATAATTGGCTGATGCTCAGATTCAGCTGGGTCTGCCCACTCACCAGCTCATCACTGAGTCCGCTACGTGATGGGGAACAAGGCAGCAAATGATTGAGAGGGTTCTGGAGCAGCAGGGCGCCCTTGCCAAAGTTTTGTCCTCTGACAAGAAATCCAGGCATCTAGTCCTTACCTGGCAGGATATTGAGGTCCTAGAGGCGGTCCAGAAGGCTCTCAAACCCCTTAAGGACTTCACAGATGCTCTGTCTGGTTAGGACTATGTTACTCTCTCGTATGTCAGACCTGTGCTTCATCTTTTGAATACAAGTCTCCTGGCACATGATGAGGGAGATGGTGAGCTGACTAAATCCATCAAGACCACCATTGTGGATTATCTCAACACAAAGTATGCTGACCCAGCCACTAGTGACCTATTGGACATGGCCTCACTTGTGGATCCAAGGTTCAAAACCAAGTACGTCTCAAGTGACAAGATCGACATGTTGAAGCACAAAGCTGTCTTGGAGGCGGAGTCTCAGCTGATCAGATATGTTTTCAGCCTGACACAGCTGTGCCAGCTGTGCCCATGCCTGCTGACCAAGAGGGAGCAGCATTTGTGTCACCAGCAGTTAAGAAGAAGACACTCACAAGCTTCTTTAAGAAGAGCACAGCCACCACCAGCACCAACCTGACACAGAGGCAGGCTATTTAAAATTAACTTTCAAGATACTTAAGAGTCAGTCAGTGTAGAGAGTGATACAGATCCTCTGAAGTGGTGGAAGGAATATGACATTTTCTTTCCAGCACTGGGCCACCTGGCAAAGAAGTATCTTTGTGTCCCATCCACCAGCACACCTTCTGAGAGGGTTTTCAGTTGCAGTGGTAACATTGTAACCTACCACAGGGTATCTCTCAAGCCTGAGTCTGTTGATAGGCTACTGTTCCTTGACCAAAACCTGTGAGAACTACACACAATTAAAGGTTTTGTCGTTTGTTGAAGTGTTCAGATCAGTAGAAAACTAAACTACTTTCTCAGAGCAAGTAGTCCAGTTTTATATTTACATATTAGTTATTTGCACAGAGATATAGTTTGTAAAACAGGAAACAAAAACCTGTATTTTGCACTCTTTTTTGTTCTGTCTTCAATATGTTAAATAACAGAAAAGGTATTCTCAGATATGTGCACATTTCTATTTGATATATTTTATAAAGATTTTTTATTTACATTTGATATTTGCAAAGCTGTGTATCTTGATCAGCAGGAAATGATAACCTGTATGTTTACTTTTTCAACTGAAGGAGTATTGTCAGAGATGGGACTATTTTTGTTTTATATATTTATGTAATTCTTTATTTACATTTTGATATTTCCACAGCTGTGTGTATTCTCAAACAGGAAGAGGAACCCTGTATTTGCACATCATTTTGATCATTGTCTTTTTAAATAAAAGGTGTTTGTGACATCTCACATGTAGTTGGCTTATAACTGAGCATTTAACCCACATAAACAATATCAAGATATATATCGTATATCGCAATTCAGCCCAAAAATATTGAGATATGACTTTTGGTCCATATCGTCCAGCCCTAATCATGCCGAAACAGGAAAGGGCCTTCCCCAAACTGTTGCCACAATGTTGTAAGCACAGAATCTTCTAGAATGTCATTGTATGCTGTAGCATTAAGATTTCCCTTCACTGGAACTAAGGGGCCTAGCCCGAACTATGAAAAACAGACCCAGACCATTATTCCTCCTCCACCAAACTGTACACAGTTGGCACTATGCATTGGGACAGGTAGCGTTCTCCTGGCATCTGCCAAACCCAGATTTGTCTGTCGGACTGCCAGATGGTGAAGTGTGATTCGTCACTCCAGAGAACGCATTTCCAATCCATTTCATGAAGCTCCAGATGAACAGTTCTTGTGCTGACGTTACTTCCAGAGGCAGTTTGGAACTCGGTGGTGAGTGTTGCAACCGAGGACAGAATATATATATATATATATATATATATATATATTTTCACACTACGTATTCAGCACTCGCTGATCCCGTTCTGTGAGCTTGTGTGGCCTACCACTTCGCGGCTGAGTCGTTGTTGCTCCTCCTAGACGTTTCCACTTCACAATAACAGCACTTACAGTTGACCAGGGCAGCTCTAGCAGGTCAGAAATTTGATGAACTGACTTGTTTGAAAGGTGGCATCCTATGACGGTGCAACATTGAAAGTCACTGAGATCTTCAGTAATGCCATTCCACTGCCAATGTTTGTCAATGTTATACACTTGACACAACGGGTGTGGCTGAAATAGATGACCCCCCCATGTGTGAAATGTCTTGCTCCTGCTCTACAATTACTTTGGAGATGGCATTTAAATGCCTGAGTTAGAGGAACCCCTATGGGCCCTAACCCGGTAAACCCTTCCATTCCCCACAAAAAATAAAAAACATTCATCCACTTATAAAGCTGGGGCTACTCACACATACAAGTGCTTGACATAATGTACCTCCTGTACATGAAAGTCGTATATGACGTGAATGATACAACGTTTACGTTGATGTGAAATTTAAAACCACAAGTCGTCCTTTTCTCAGACAAAAACATGGACATAGCCTACAAGACGTATTCACCAAGAGTAAATACATTTAAAATAAATGTTTTCAGTTTTTAATTGTCGCCTGACAATTACTGGGTATTGACTGTGTGCGCACTTGGCACACTGGTTCGAAATTAAATGTCACTGCCAAGTACTTTTATACTACTTGTCGTTTAGAAGTGATACAAACTACTACAACATGAAGCTACTTACGAGACAACATCGACACTGCTTTTCTGGACACCTTCGTTAAATAAGGGAGACCTAATATTCACGCACCAGCGGCGACGCACACAAACACTTGTGCCGTATTTTTCAACGTTTTGGGGAACGCGTGGTTGACAAAACTGAGCACCAGCATGCAGTGTCAAATCCTACTTGATATCAGACAACGTCCAGAGAATTTAAAGACGTGAGTTCAACAATGCATGCCTTCCTCAGCAGCTGTTCATCACCACGTTCCAATTTTGCAACACGTGAGTGCTGCTCTCTGGAATGCGTTGCTAGTAAACTCTATAGTTGTAGGACTCCATCAACAATGTTGGTATGCCTGCCCTCCACTCAATGTGGAAGAATATGCTGGGGGCTCCTGTGAACATCTAAATTACATAACCAAAACAAGTTTTACTTTATAGCGATTCTTTCCTGGCCTCTTAAACCAACACACAAACGTATGGTAGTAGTAATCAGGGCACCTAATTGAATAGCTTAAACACTTAAATTCACACCTATTTGTATTTTCTTTAGAATAACTCAAATATACTCTGAATAGACCAAGCACATAGTTAACTGAAGCCATGCCTAGGCCATGTTGGTCAACTGGCTAATGCAAACCAGAAGAGGCTTTACTCCTCCAAGAGCAGGACGGATTAGTACTCTCCAAGCCCTGTCCCAACATATTGTCCAGCAGTTACACAATAATCAAATACAACAAATCAGTTTGAAATAGACAATGTCCTTACCTCTCTCTGTCCAGAAATGAGATCTCTTCCATCAACGTAACTGTAATTTCCCCACCATTGAGGGAGAGGGAGAGAAATAGAGAGAGGGAGAGATCCCTTGCACTGTAATCCTTGTTTAGCAGACAGCCTACAGCACCTTCTGGCCCTGCCCAGCCCTCTGACATCACAGACTCTGTCCTGTCTACACTAGACACTACTGTACTATACAGCCTAGTAAACCCAAAGGGCTCCTATGGCATTTTTTTAAACTGGGGGAACCCTCCGTAGTCCCTTTAATTTGTAAAAACACTTCTAATCTTCTTAGTTACTGTAGCCTTCACATCCTGCTTGGACTAGAGACTATACAGTATGGCTTATAGGTCTGTGTGCTGCCATCTTTGCATCGTTAGTCATGTTGTCCTGTGTGGTGATACTATACTGAAGGTAACCCCTTCCGATTTCTGTGTCTACAATGCATTCACATCAATGGGGAGGACTGATCTAGGGTGTATTCATTAGTCAGATTCCATTGGAAAACGTTTCTTCTGTTGCAAAATGTTTTTCAACAAAAACCCTTAACTCCAAATGAAAATGAGAGTTAAAATTCATGTAGGTTCCTCCCCATTTAGTTCCGTTTGGTCTATTTTCCTCCGTTTGTTTCCTAATGCAAACGGTAAACGGTTAATTTTGCAAAGTGCTACGCAACAGACAAAAGGTTTTGCAACGGAATGCAACTAATGAATACACACACCCTTCCCTGTTTTATAGAGACAAAGTAGCACCATTGAGGGAGTAGTAATCTGCTGTTTGGGGGCTCCGCTGGGTTCAACACTATCACACAAGGTCAGACTGGACTATGGCAGGAGAGGGACTGTGTCCCTGTGCTACAGGTTAATATATCAGTAGCAGTCACTCACCAAGTGGGAGTTTAATCAAATTAAGCCCAGGAACACATGTCCACATTGACTGTAATCTTGTAATCTTATTTGGTGGTTAAACAGTGGAGATTCCCTGCACCAGTTAGTTAATAAATAGATACTTGTCTAAATGTGTTGCATCATCTACATTTCATTGTTACAGATCGCTTATCACTGATAACTGATAACGTTTCTGTACTGAGATCACTGATCTGGTATGCACTAACGTTTATGTACTGAGATGACTGATCTGGTATGCACTAACGTTTATGTACTGAGATGACTGATCTGGTATGCACTAACGTTTATGTACTGAGATGACTGATCTGGTATGCACTAACGTTTATGTACTGAGATGACTGATCTGGTATGCACTAACGTTTATGTACTGAGATGACTGATCTGGTATGCACTAACATTTATGTACTGAGATGACTGATCTGGTATGCACTAACGTTTCTGTACTGAGATGACTGATCTGGTATGCACTAACGTTTATGTACTGAGATGACTGATCTGGTATGCACTAACGTTTATGTACTGAGATGACTGATCTGGTATGCACTAACGTTTATGTACTGAAATCTGTGAGATGGACACACACTGAACACACACACACACACTGAACATTTTAAATGGCAGTCTTGGAAAGATAATCAATATTTCCCTTACTATTGCAGCCTACCCACACAGATCTAAACGTATCCATCTTCAAAAGTGGCGCACATGTTGATTAACAGTTCTGAAAAACGTTGTATCCTGACCCCATAGTGAATAGTGGTATCTATTGGTGAGGAAATAGAGTCAGTAATCATAACATAAAGCCCATAATATGAACTCATTCTCCTCCTCTGTTTTCCCCCATGCTTTTGTTATCTCAATGTACTGTTTACTTTAGCCAGTTTATTGAATAGGTCAGAGGTAACTCAGGAAGTTTTGACTCTGGCTTGTGTGTACCGCCTAGACTCCTACAGGTTTCCTGTCTTGTACAATCACCTGATCACACATCTACCAGCAAAATGGTGGTTAGTCAGAAAACTTTACAATCTGAGTAAATGAACAGCCTTAAACAATTTTAAATTGACCGGAGTAAGCACAATTCCTTAAAAGAGTATCGAGGCAATTCATTCAGAATTTTAACTATACAGTTATTTAAAACATTTTCAGTCTTGGAATAATCAGGCAGTGCAGTAGACTTACAGTATATTGAGTGGCTAACTAACTCCCAACATCCCCTGAGTACTATGGCATTATATAACTCTAAATACCACAGAGCTGTAAGGGGTCAAGATGTTGCCAGGCACTCATATTCACCACTAGCCCTCTAATGAAAAAGAGTCACAGCCAAATGCTAAGAAGGGACACGAGCCATGAGCTGCGCCTCGGTCACATAGCTGACATTGTTTCAGGAGCACAGTGAGATCAGTCAGATGCACTGCCAGCCTGATAAACAACAAAAAAAATTGTCACAATATGGCATTCCACACACCTTCAATTGTCTTCTACTCGAGTAGAATTTAATGTGTCTGGAATGTTATTGTTTTTTTGCATATGTCTGTGGTCACTTTGAATTGCAGGTCCAGGTTACAATCAGCGCTTGATCAATAGATTGATTAGATGCCTTGATCCTTATAAAGAGGGTGTTTGGGAGAAACCGGAGTGTATTAATCTGGGAAAGTCATGCTAGGCTGAAGTCTTGGGTGTGTCTGTCAATGGAGTGATGGTTGATGGGGAGATTGTGTGTGTGCTTGTGTGCGTGGTGCAAGTGTATGTGTGTGTTTGTGTTTGTGTGTGTGTGCTTGTATTTGACGGAAACTCACACTTATTACCTTCATCACTGAGATGGTAATGAGAAGTGAACAGTGTAGCCATGGTGACAGGCAGCTTCAGGAACTTCCTTGTCAAACAAGTCAGACACTCCACGTGGGTGCCAATGGCAACCAACACTACAGACTTTTATTCAATATGACAGCATTGAAAAATGAAAATGTCATTTTCTGTGTTAAATTCAGGTATATATTGACGTGTGAGGGGTTAGATGTGTATTTGATGGAGATTGGATAATTAGGAGATTGGTGGCACACTGCTTTCTTGGGTTGTTGTAATAATGCACATTCACCAGCAGAGGGCAGGGATCTGCAAGAATCACAGGGTGGCTACCCTTCAGGAAGCACGCACACACACACACATACACACACTGCTTGTCGGTTCTCCCTGAGTGCCACTTCAGAGTGAACACATGTTGCTCTTTAGTTGGCAGTGTAGTGCTTTAGAATGCTCAAGTCTGGCTTGTGCCAAGAAAACAGATCAGTAGCGCTTTTCACCCACACTACACTACAGCCCATCTGGCAGAGAGCCTGCATCTCAATAGTCTACAGTGGCACCCTGACCTTGTGTCCTACCCTTCGTCTTCTGCATTGATTTAAATGAAACGGATGGACAGGTGGAAGCAACATTTCTGCCATTACATTTTGTGTTTTCAGATCAGCGCAGTTGAAGGAGAGGAATCTGTGAAATATCAAGATCACCAGTGTGCTGGAGTTTCTTTTTAGGCCGATGCTACAAATACAGAGTTTTAGCCCCCACCCCGCCCCTCTGGAAACGTCTTTCTCAGATCTAAGGATCCAAATCACGTTCAGCGCATGTTATTCACAAACATTCACGTTTCTCTCTATACTCACTCTCTGACACGTTCAGCGCATGTTATTCACACACATTCACGTTTCTCTCTTTACTCACTCTCCTCTGAACCCTCAACCAATTAGATCGATATAATGATGTAGCTTATGTCTCTGCCTCATATTTCTGAACAGCTGCAATTTGAACGAACATTCCAAAGATATACAGTGACACATTTTTTCTAGTTTTGGATTTGAAATGATACAATGACTATGAGGTTACAGTGCAGACTGTCAGCTTTCATTTTAGGGTATTTTCATCCATATCAGGTAAACTGTTTAGAAATTACAGCACGTTTTGTACATAGTCCCCCTATTTTAGGGGACCAAAGGTATTGGGACAAATTCACTCCGATTTGTATTAAAGTAGTCAACAGTTTAGTGTTTGGTCCCATATTCATAGCACACAATGATTACATCAAGCTTGTGACTCTACAAACTGGTTGGATACATTGAATAATGATGAGCGAGAAAGTTAGACGCACAAATATCATACCCACAAGACATCTCTCACCATTACAATAACGGGAGGTTTTTTGGGGGGGTATGATATTTGTGCATCGTAATTTTCTCACTCATCATTACAATAAAAGTGACTCCAAAATGACCCAATACATTATTTACCATTCATTTCTATTGGGCACAAAATAATCTGAAACAACCAAAACAAAGAGCAAATTAATCCAACCAGTTTGTAGAGTCACAAGCTTGATGTAATCATTGCATGCTAGGAATATGGAACCAAATACTAAACTGTTGTCTACTTTAATACACACAGAGGGAGGCAGGTAGCCTAACGGTTAGAGCGTTGGGCCAGTAACCGAAAGGTCTCTGTTGCGAATACCCGAGCCGACAAGGTGAAAAACCTATCGATGTGTCCTTGAGCAAGGCACTTAACCCTAATTTGCACCAGGGGCTGACCCTGTATGTAGGCCGTTATTGTAAATAATAATTTGTTCTTAACTGACTTGCCTGGTTAAATAAATAATACATAAAAAATAGAAGTGAAGTTGTCCCAATACTTTTGGTCCCCTAAAGTGGGGGGGGGCTATGTACAAAAAGTGCTGTAATTTCTAAACTGTTTACACGATATGGATGAAGATACCCTCAAATGAAAGCTGACAGTCTGCATAGTGATTTTAACATTTCAAATCTAAAGTACTGGAGTACAGAGCCAAAACAACAAAAAATGCGTCACTATACTCAATACTATTTTAAATATTAAATCGCTATTGACTGCCTGTCTGTGACTTGCTTGTATGATATGCTGTGTAGACTACATATAGCTTGCCTAAATATCTCCTGCAAAAATAACGAAATTGCTATACAGTCTGTTTGTGTTGTGCTTATTTTTGCAATAGCCTACTGTTACAACAGACAAATGCCTACGTTTGTTCGAACTGTTTTGTGAACAAGCGGAAGCGGAGTCATGGAGTGACTGAGCACCAGCTGAGAGGTAGGATAGTCGATACCGCATGCGCAGAAATCTCCGTATTTTTAGCAACAGCAAGCCAGAAAATCTGGAACCGCAGCCACTCCGTTCTATTTAATACAGACTTCCAAATTAACATTTTATAGATTTGTATTATTGGATTTCATAAAACATTCACACAAACAATACAAAACAATAACCAATGATAACCTGGATGGTTGATGCTATGTATTGGCCAATGAGAGGCTTTGAAGCCACTGGCCACCATATTGGCACTCCCCAGAAGAAGCAGTCCTCCATATTAATTAATGGAATTCTAAGAAAAAAACATATCTTCCTCTGTCCAGTGTCTATTTAAGGAAGCTGCCAGTTGAGGACTTGTGAGGCGTCTGTTTCTCAAACTAGACACTAATGTACTTGTCTTCTTGTTCAGTTGTGCACAGGGCCTCCCACTCCTCTTTCTATTCTGGTTAGAGCCAGTTTGCGCTGTTCTGTGAAGGGATTAGTACACAGCGTTGATCTGTATTTCTGATCAATTTGATGTTATTTTAATAGACACAAAATTAGCTTATCTTTCTAAAATAAGGACATTTCTAAGTGACCCCAAACTTTTGAACGGTAGTGTATATAAAATATAAAATAAATATAGTTTACTTAATATAATTTAAAAGTATGCATGATGGTGTCTGTTATAGAACATACTTGTCAAAAACGAATGTAGACATTCATAAATCCATTTCAAAATCTTTTTTACAATGGAGGGGAGTACCAGAATGGCTGTGTGATGGCTTCAAAACAGTGCCCCCTGTCAGACATCTAGAGATATAATTTTCAATAAACCAGGTCCTTAATTATTGGCACCCTTGATAAAGATGAGAAAAAAAGACTATCACCCCTGAATACAATACTCTACCCCCCTACCCTTGCGAGGATAACGACACTGAGCCTTTAAAAAAAATGTTTTATGAGATTGAAGAACACGTTGGGAGGGTATTAGACCATTTCTTCATACAGAATCTTTCCAGATTCTTGATATCCTTCGTCTGCTCTTATGGACTGCCCTCTTTAACACAAACCACAGGTGTTCAATGGGGTTCAAGTCCGGAGACTGAGATGGCCATTGCAAAATGTTGATATGTCATAAACAGTCCTTGTGCCCATAGAATTAGACGTGGCACGTGCGCGCGCGCACAGGAGGGGCGCGGCGTGTTCCAATTGGAACCCCCGAGTGAAAAGGTTTGGGAACCTTAGACAATTAATGCTTGTCTATTCTTTAGGCTACATTCCTTTGCTTTTTTCTTATAATCTCCAAATTATGGCTTTACTTTCTTTTAACATGGGTGTAGCAATTAGATAATTTAATTTGTTGTAATAAATATCAATGACAAGAAGCCTATTGTTTAACAGATTTCCCTTCAATTTACATATCAATTGCTTGCAATGCAGTATCCAAATTGGCAGGGATTTTGTGGTCTCTAAATGTGTGTTACTCAAACCCACGACCTTGATCACGATAATACTTCCCATGGATATTGTCCTAATAGCTTGAGTCATTTGCGGTCATGTCTCGATAGTGGAAAAATAGATGGCACTGCTTCTTAGGCTATAACTTAGATGTCTCTAGTGTCATGGAAATAAGATATTTTCCCGGTTATAGATGAAACACCGCTATATAGATAATGTAGTGGCAAAATACAAATGTTTACCCATATTTTAGCTAATAGCATCCATAGTGGATCCATTACAAGGAATAAACAACTGGTAAGGGTAAGGGCACGCCCAGGCACTGTGAGAGATCCATTCACACCCATTCAGTTGGGTGGGTGACGCGCGCTTGGGAACAGATTTTGTCACTCACTTACGCCACAGAGAGATGGCCACTGTTGTTACTTGTTTTTCGCCCTTTCCAACCATGATCTGAGTCCCTCGGATTTTGGAGACTTATGTGCGTGTCAAATGGTGGTGGCAGGGCGGAGATGTTACAAATGAGAAGCGGTAAAGTCGAGGAAATACACGGATACGTAAATATGGCGACAGCTGCCGCCTCCCCTGCTCGTTTTGAATACACGACAATTAAGGTATGGATACTAGCCTCACCTTCTCTTTCAGATTATACCTGTAATCTGTGTTTATTGTTCGTGATAAGGCTACAATATGTCGTTAAAAGTACACCACTGCACTTGTCTAGACTGATTTATTAGCCATCAATCGATTCCTAACTTGTTTCACACCTTCATGTATTTGTAATTTCATGATGACAAAATGTCTGAATATAGTGGTGACCGGTGTCCTTGTTACTAGCTTACCATTTGGGTTTTTTCTGCCGTTTTGTGTATGAGCCCCAAAGTGGTGTTTTCTGTGTTGATTTGCGTTTCAGCACCATGGACAGCAGACGCGTTCAGATAAAATTAGGCTACGCAACAATAAGTATTATATGAACGGTTACTACTACTCATATGTCACATTTAATATATTGATATAATAACAGTATGTATTGATTTAATATATGTCTTGAGTACATACTTATGTTTTGATAATTGCCTACAGAACTGTGAACAGATCTGTGAACATTCTAGCTGTGATATTGATTACAGGCTGGTCATGATATTCCTAAAGCTTCTTTACCGCTATCACAGACAGACATCATAATATTAAAACAACCTTTTTAAATGTGGAGGTCGACATTTTAAACATTATTTGCATAAATGCCATCCACCTAGGACTACCTTTTGCTTTTAAATGTCTTCGGAAATGTCGTGTCCGTCAAAAACCCTAACATACCAGACAGTCTAGCTACCGATGCATGCTAGAGCTGGAGATAGCATTTAATGAATCGTTAGAGTATAGACATTATCAGTGTCTGCGGTGTTGTTTGACTCCAAGCAAGACAAACCGTCAGAGATTGGTTCAGTCGTGGGTGTGTGTACTAACCTAGGGTCTAGCAGACCCCTCCTAGATGATATGCTGTCAACTAACTCACACATCAGAGCAGTGGATCCCCAGGCTGTCTTTAGAACACAAGCAGATGTGTTTATGAAGTTCGCCATTGGGAAAAGCTAGCTAGCACACAGTGACACATATATTGGCTACAAAGAACCAAATGAGGTCACTGTAATTCCCCATTTATAGACCTATTCCATGCCATAAATTAGAACAAAAGTGATTTCGGTCACACTTTATTTGGATAGTCCTGATAGTCCATCTGTAGATGCTCAAATGATCATACTATCAACAAACTGTTGATGAGCAACTGGTTGCTAAGGTAACTGTTAGGGTTAGGTTTAGAATAAGGGTTATAGGGTTAGTGTTAGGATAATGGTAAGTGTTAAGTTTAGGGTTAGGATAAGGATATGGGTTATTAGATAGCTAGTAGAAATGTTACTTATAGTCTGTAGAAACACCAATCAACTCTGAAAACACCTACTTTAGTCTTAGTTGCTCAAACGCCAATCAGAAATGGTGCCAACCTGACGAATGCAAATGAGATCCCTCCTCGGCGGGCCTAAGAGCCCCAGTGTATGCTGGGTGCCGTGTCACTGTTTTGG
Organism: Thymallus thymallus; assembly: GCA_023634145.1. NCBI lineage: Eukaryota > Metazoa > Chordata > Actinopteri > Salmoniformes > Salmonidae > Thymallus > Thymallus thymallus. The sequence continues at coordinate 11,150,492 of CM042419.1, forward strand.
ATATGTGTCTGTAGTAGCCTCATAAGAGACAACAAAGGGTTGCTAGGTGACACAACTGCAGCTCCTCTATTGTTTCAGAAATATTAAATGGTAAAGACTGATAATGAAGGCTATGTCAGTAGTACCGTTCTGTAATGAGGATCACAGTGTTAAAGCTGTGATGAGAGAGGAGCTGGTGTGGGAAAGACAATCCTATTATCTGGCCTCTGCTCCCAGACAGGGAGGCCCCACTGCCCTCACTGGCCTCTGAATATGTATTTTAAAGGTACAGGCTTTGTTCTAATGGCCCACCTGGGTTTTAGGGGAGGACTTGTTTGTTTCTCTGGAGGAAACAGGGTAGGCCTTTGGAGAGAGGGAGAGAGAGAAAAGGAGGGTGTAGGGAGGAGGAGAGGAAATGAGGGAGCAGGGAGGAGGAGAGGAAGGTGTGTGTGTGTGGGCGTTGATTGATGTTGATGGAGAATCGGGCCATGATGAGAGAGAAAGTGAGTGGTTATTTCCATCACAGATCCAAAATGAGTGTTATCTGTCCACAGCAGTTGTCTGTTTTTAAATCAACCACAGTGGCAGTGACAACCCTAGGGACATATTGAAGGTCACTGACATAGAATTACATTTAAGAAGCTTAAAATAATATCTTTGGTCACCTACATCTCTGTTTTAACTTGGTGACCACTTCTCTTCTCAGCAGAAAAAGAGTATATTGTTTCATACAAACAAAAGCGATTTTTCAATTTTTCCATAATTCGGCTGGAACAGACCTCTGATGTCCAGTTTGGTCGGCCTCGGCCATGCTGACTGTGTCCCTCTTCATCAGTTCAGGTCCCTCTTCGGCTATCACCAGCCTCAGCTCTCTCTCCTCGCCTCGCCCTCGTGCCTCCCTTTGACCCCCTGGGCATCTCAAAAGAAAGACTACCCAGAGTTCAGTGCGAGCAGAGGAACTGTATGAACCCTCTCTAATATCTCTCCTCCTTCTCGCTGTGTGTGTGTGTGTGTGTGTGTGTGTGTGTGCATGTGCGTGTGTGTGTGTGCGCGTGTGTGTGTGTGTGTACATGTATCTACATGTATGAGCTGTGTGCACATTGCCCTGTAATGCTCTTATCACGTTGCTGTCTTTAAGAGGAAAGATGCTAGGATTAGGGATGCTACACTAATCAGAGAGAGAAATAAACCAGGTCTCTGTGTATGATGACGTGAAGGTATATCTGAATATGGTGCTACAGTACAGTAAGATACAGTAGAAGTCATGGGAAATGAAGATCATATTGACATTTATTCTGTTTCAGTTGTGTCCTCACAATACCTATTTGTCTTAGGGGGAAGGGGGAGCATTTGTCTTAACATACAGTAGAGTACTGGGTGTATCCCAGGTCACTTGTCATGCACAAGATGTGCTATAGGCTCAATGAAGTAGCTGGGCCTTCCTGATCTCCCTCCCAACCCTCTCTCCCCAGTCCCCTGCCCTGGTGGAGCCCCAAGCTTCCCTGTGAAGGAGCACGATGACAAGATGGCACAGCTGCTTGTACCGCCCGGACCTGACAGCTTCTGCCGCTTCTGTCCCGACTCGCTTGCCGCCATCGAAAGGCGCATCGCCGAGGAGGCGGCCCGGAGACCCCGCGTTCACCGCTGTAGCGACAGCGATGACGACAACGGGCCCAAGCCCAACAGCGACCTGGAGGCGGGGAAGTCCCTCCCCTTCATCTACGGGGATGTCCCCCAAGGCTTTGTCTCCACCCCTCTGGAGGACCTGGACACCTTCTACTCCAATCAGAAGGTACTTCTGGAGTCTGGACACACCCACACCTAGCCTAAGATCCAGATCTGTTTGTGCTGTCTTGCCAACTCCTATTTCATGTCATATGGGATTCAGGCTAAACCACACCCACAACCTTTAAGGTTTGGTCTATTTTTCAATCCAAAAGCATTATGATACATTCACAAGACATTGCAAGACTCATTGGCAATCCCGTTAGCCCCTGCTGGCCAATAATGACACATAGGAATTTTAAACAAAGCTAGCGTACTGTGCTCCAAAGTGGCAACATGGTGTCGTGTTCTCATGCTGCCTTCATGTGCCATGTTGTGTCATTCATGTATTAACTGGGGCAATCAGTGATGCATCTTCAAAGAATAACAAAAAAAGACCAAATTACATTTGAGGCACTGTTTCTGAGCACTCAGTTCATGTCAACACCCTCTAGGGTCCCCCTCAGATGGTGCCAAGGCTTACTTGCAGCCACACTCTAGGGTCCTCCTCAGATTGTGCCAAGGCTTACTTGCAGCCAACACACAAGTGACAGGAACTGAGCTGAACTGTGGCTCCAGCTGAGTCTTTGGTGTAGTCATCCAGACACAATGTACTGTAGAAGCCCCTTCTGTAGGACGGCTGTTTACAGAGCCTACCTAACACTTTCACACTGTGGTGATCAGACACACACACATACACTTAGACAGAAATACATACATACACACACATACACACACACACACACACAGACACAAATCATGAGTCCATCTGAGAGAGAGAGGGACTACCTGACTGCTCTCCTGTCCTCTGGGGTTTGAGCATGCCAGACAGAAGGAACACACCAATAATAACAGGATCACAGGACAGCCTCAGAACACCATCAACAGTGGACTCTATTTACTGTGAGAGGAAAATGTCATTGCCTTGGTGCTGAGTTGGTGTGTACAGCTGGGATAGGTGTGTTTCACAGCCACAGTCACTTCTTGTAGTTTTAGTTCCATAGACAGTCGAAGATGTTCTACATATTACTGCATGTTATTTGGGAAACTCTCTCACTCTCTCTCTCTCTCTTTCTCTCTCTCTCTCTCTCACTCTCTCTCTCTTTCTCTCTCTCTCTCTCTCTCTCTGTCTCTCTCTCTCTCTCTCTCTGTCTCTGTCTCTGTCTCTCTCTCTTCCTCTTTCAGACATTTATAGTATTGAATCGAGGCAAGGCAATATTCCGTTTCAACGCCACCCCTGCCTGTTACATCCTAAGTCCCTTCAATCCTCTACGGAGAATAGCTATTGCAGTTTTAGTACACTCATATCCTTTCTCATCTATATCAAGGCTTGGTTTGATGTACTAATGGCCTAGTGTGGTGTAATATAGAATGTTTTTCTAGCTAGGTTCTTTAGCCCATAGATTTTGTTGTAATGTTTGAGTCACTCAAATATCACACAAATTCACATTAGACGTGGCAAAATGTATAGAATTGCAAGAAAATGTGCTTTAAAACGGCTAAATGTTCTCTGCGCCCCATGACAAAATGTGTAGAATGGCAGGAAATAAGCTTTAAATCTACACAATTTTCTCTCCGCCAACAAGAGGGGTGTGAACAGTTTGTGTCATGAACAGTGCTTGTGCACATAGAAATAGACGTGGTGCACGCGCGTGGGTGCAGGGGGGGGGCGTGGGATGTTCCCCAATGCTGGAAGGGTGAAGAGTGAAAAGGTTTGGGAACCCCTGATCTAGACCATGTGTATGAGAGAGATGTAACTAAATTGCATGTTGACTTTGAGAAGATGTTCTAGATGGTTCCCTGAGTGGTTTGTGACCATGTGACCTGACCAAGAAAAACTCTGGGTCGATATTTCAAGGCTGGGTCGATATTTCAAGGCTGGGTCGATATTTCAAGGCTGGGTCGATATTTCAAGGCTGAGTCGATATTTCAAGGCTGGGTCGATATTTCAAGGCTGGGTCGATATTTCAAGGCTGAGTCGATATTTCAAGGCTGGGTCGATATTTCAAGGCTGAGTCAATATTTCTAGGCTGGGTCAATTTTTCTAGGCTGTATAGGGAGTTTTTCCTGGTAAAAGGCTATGGTCAGGGAACACTCGGGGCCTAGTCCTCATAATGAGTTAGCCTTGGTGTGACATTGCTTTACATGTGTCTCTGAACATGTTGGGTTCTTTCCTTGACTTGTGTCTCTGTACAATGTTTAGCATGTTAATCATGTTCACCATTCTGACCAACTGTGCTTTTATGACTCTGAGCAACCCCCCGGACTGGGCCAAGAATGTTGAGTAAGTAACTGGTTTAGATTCTAGATTTAATTCCTGTTTATTACTTATTATTGACTGTTACCCTTTTCAATTGACACCAGTTTCTATGATTTCCTTGGTAAGACAAATATACAATTCAGTGTGAGAATGCATATTTGCGTTTGGGTCTCGAGTAATCTCAGACATTTTTACTGTGAGAAACCAAAAGAAACTCATTATCATGACAATTCAAACATTGGCTACGCTCCAGTATCCACCACTGGAGGTTGGTGGCACCTTAATTGGGGAGGAAGGGGCTCGTTGTAATGGCTGGAGAGGAATCAGTGGAATGGTATAAAATACATTAAACACATGGTTTGATACCATTCCATTCGCTCTTTTCCAGCCATTATTATGAGCTGTTCTCCCCTTAGCAGCCTCCACTGGTATCCACACTAGCATAACACGTACAATTGTTATGTTGGTATCCAAATTGGGACAGAGCCTACACTGGCACAGGATAAATAGTGTTGTTTTGGTCTAGCCCTGGAATACAGGCATAAGGTTTTGATTGAATAGGGCTGTTGTTGTTGACTTCCATCGCAACCATCATAAGGCCCTTCTCTCTTGGTTTGATCAGGTACACATTCACAGGGATTTACACATTCGAGTCTCTCATTAAAATCTTGGCGAGGGGGTTCTGTGTGGGGAAGTTCACCTTCCTCAGGGACCCATGGAACTGGTTGGACTTCATGGTAATCTCCATGGCGTAAGTATTACCACAGATGTATGTATGACTTATATTTGCTGCTAGGATCAATAGAATAGGTTAATATCTAGCATTGATGACCATATAAACAACAAGCATGTTTGAGTATAGGACTGATGTATGTATTCATCCTAGCCAGCGTAGATTTACATCAACACATAACCATCAATTCATTACATTTTAATCTCTTTTCAAAATGAAAAGAAACAAATATATACATCTAGCATTGATGACCATATAAACAACAAGCATGTTTGAGTATAGGACTGATGTATGTATTCATCCTAGCCAGCGTAGATTTAAAAAAAGTATAATTAATTCAACACTACAAAACTGCTACTGATGTCACTAATCCAAATAATAAAAATATCAATACTGACTATACCAAACATTAGGAACACCTCCCTAATATGCTGGCCCATATTGAGTGTGAAAAACCAGCAGCGTTGCAGTTCTTGACACAAACCACTGTGCCTGGCACCTGCTACCACACCCTTTTCAAAGGCACTTCAATCTTTTGTCTTGCTCATTCACCCTCTAAATGGCACACATACTTAATGTTTGCACACTCAGTGTATATTCTGATTCTGCCATGTAACTGGAAGGACTGGTTTGAAAAGTGTGGACACAGAGGTCTGTCAGGACACAGAGGTCTGTCAGGACACAGAGGTTAGAGTTATGAGGTCAGAGCAGTGTCACTACTCTCAACCCTCTAGACCAGTATCATTCAAACTTTTTCAGCAGGGACCCCATTTCTTTTTATTTAGGCAGAATTTCTGCAGACACAGTTTCTTTAGTTCTCGCGACCCCACCACACCCCAACCTTAAATCATTTATTTTCTATTTTTACATCAACACATAACCATCAATTCATTACATTTGAATCTCTTTTCAAAATGAAAAGAAACAAATATATACATTTACTCAATAAAATTGCATTTTTCAAATGATCTTTCTCAAAACGTATATACTGTATGTCTGTACGTGCGTGCGTGTGGGAATTTGTAAGCATGTCACGGTACAATTCTGAATTTTAACTGTGGATTTAATCCTGCAGGTATGTAACAGAGTTTGTAAACCTAGGCAATGTTTCAGCTCTGCGTACTTTCAGAGTATTGCGAGCTCTGAAAACTATCTCGGTAATCCCAGGTAAGAGCCTGTGTCTGCTCTCTAACCCGTCAGCCAAGGTGTCTTTTGTTTGTGACGTTTGTCGACTCCCCCCCCCCCCCCCCCCGAACCCCCCCCCCCCCCAACCCCTTGTGTTGTCATGGTGTGTGGGGGTGTGTGTGTGTGTCCTGTGCGTGTGTGTGACTTCCCTGGCTCCTCCTCCCTCCCCAACCCTCCCCCCGCGCTGCCTTCCCTTACAGATATGTGACAGAGTTTGTGGACCTGGGTAATGTCTCGGCCCTCAGAACCTTCAGGGTTCTCCGAGCCCTCAAAACTATATCAGTCATCCCAGGTGAGAGAGCCCAGGTCAGAGGTCAGAGGTTAAATGCTTAAATGCTAGCAACAAGGCTAAAAGCTAACGGCTAATGGCTAATTCACTCCATCTGAGATACAGTAACTGCTTATCTCACGTTAGCTTAGCTTAGCCTAGCGTTGTTGTCTCTGTCACGCTGCCTTTCCACAGGCCAGTAAAAGTAGGAATCCGGGCCCGCTCCATTGAGATGGAAAAGATTCCATGCTTTTAGACACATTACGTTATTTTCAATTTCTTCATGTAATTCCTTCTTTTTTATCTTGCCCTTTGGGGAAAAATTAGGTAGAATATTTATGATTTGTTTGCTTTTTTTATGCATGAGACATTGCGAAAGCCAATTTGTGTGGTGAACATTTGTGTCTAGGGTTCCCCCTCTCTCCTTGTTCTATGTTGCATGTCTTGTTCACTGTATGTGCTGGTTGTTGACTAGGGTTGTGCTAGAGTGATGCTAGACAATGCCATTACAAACACTCACAAAGTTGTCATCTCTCGATGAACCAATCACATCATTGGCCCCATGCGTAGTGGGGGTCTCTAACCTCAACCTATATCAGCCCACTTTCTGTCCCTAAAACCCCAACACACTTGGTCCCTATCAAACTGAACGATGGCCATTTGTCCATTACATTGCTATACAGATCACTAAGTAATGATATGTATACGATACGATATGTGTAGTGATCTGAGTCTATTCAAAAAGAGAATTTGACTATCAACAAACATTAGACTTTCTGTGTAGACAGTTTGCCAGGTGCTAATCTAAGTGTGTTGTGAACTGGGTGATCTTAACACCAACAGCACCATCTCTTTGGAGAGATCCATGAGGAAAAGTGATCAGTCACTACCTCAACTGGCTTCTGTATGAATGCCATACAGAAACCTGACATATGGATCTCCTATGCGGCTTGCTAGCTATCATTGGGGGCTGAAGCATTTCTATATACCTTAGCATTTACATACTATATTTATATTATTAAGTATCTATTCTATAAACCAGTTGGAGCTGGTAACCAGGATTGTGTGTCGTCCCTCCCTTACAGGCCTAAAGACCATCGTGGGCGCTCTGATCCAGTCGGTCAAGAAGCTCTCCGACGTCATGATCCTCACCGTTTTCTGTCTCAGCGTCTTCGCCCTGATTGGCCTGCAGCTCTTCATGGGCAACCTGAGGCAGAAGTGCATCCGCAACTTCGTCGTCAATGCCACGAATACCGACGACCTCCTGAACAGAACTCTGGGAACTCTAGACTTAAACGGAACCGATTTCAACGGCACTGATTTCAACGTCACTAGCTCCTTCAACTGGACTGAGTACATCAACGATGAGAGTAAGCTAAGTGCCTGTTTTGCCTGCAGGGGTGCCTGGGTACTGAGGGTCAAGTTCTAAACCTCAGACATTATCTGACTCACACGCCCTGCCCACGTTCTGTGAAGCAGTGTGATAAAGAGTGACAGCGATTGGCGGGGACAAGTGAAGGCTGTGCCTGGTGGGAAATTGTGGCAAACGAGGCGGATAATCGGCCACAACAACCCCCCCTCCCCTGTCTTTGTGTGAGAAGAGAGAGAGAGAGAATGAGGCTAAGTCACTGGCCACTGGTGAGGCGCGGCAGGCGGGCAGACAGGCGGGAACACAGACCAGACCAGCAGCATATGACACTGATGTCACAGGGAGAGAGGGGACAGGGCGGAAAGGGAGGAGATAAACAGGCACAGACACAGAGAGACGATAGAGAAAACGGGAAAAGGACTGTCAATGTTGACGATGCAACTGATGCAATGTCATGCAGATAAAACAAGTGTGAGTGAAAGATGGAGAGATGGAGAGGGAGAGGGAGAGAGAGAGAGAGAGAGAGAGGGAGAGTAATGGAGGAAGTGAGTCACAGAGGTCAGGGAGGGAGCTGTAGCAGTTAACTGGGTGAGAGTTCCAGTAAGCGGTGGTTTATTGTGGTCCACAGTAGTGGCTATGAAGTGGTGGTTAATTGTGGTCCACAGTAGTGGCTATGAAGTGGTTAATTGTGGTCCACAGTAGTGGCTATGAAGTGGTTAATTGTGGTCCACAGTAGTGGCTATGAAGTGGTTTATTGTGGTCCTCCTTGGTCCATAATGTTCCAGTTGTGGTCATGATGAGATACTGTTAGAGTTATTACCCAACTCAATATTAGGAAGGTGTCCTTAATGTTTTTTGTACGTGTTTTGTACACTCTGTGTGTGTATCTGTATATACATACTGTATATACTGAACAAAAATCTAAACGCAACATGCAACAATTTAAAAGATTTTACTGAGTTACAGTTCATATAAGAAAATAAATTCATTAGGCCCTAATCTATGGATTTCACATGACTTGGCAGGGGTGCAGCCATGGGATGGTTTGGGAGGGCATATGCCCACCCACCTGGGAGCCAGGCCCACTCACTGGGGAGCCGGACCCAGCCAATCAGAATGAGATTTTATTTCCCACAAAAGGGCTTTATTACAGACAGAAATAATCCTGTTTCATCAGTTGTCTGAGTGGCTGGTCTCAGACGATCCCGCAGGTGAAGAAGTTTACATGTGATCTGCGGTTGTGAGGCTGGTTGGACGTACTGCCAACAGCTCTGCTTGACATTCCTGCAGTCAGCATTCCAATTGCACTCTCCCTCATCTGTGGGATTGTGTTTTTTGACAAAACTGCACATTTTAGAGTGGCCTTTTATTGTCCCCAGCACAAAGTGCACCTGTGTAATGATCATGCTGTTTAATCAGTTTCTTGATGAGCCACACCTGTCAGGTGGATGGATTATCTTGGCAAAGGAGAAATGCTCGCTAACAGGGATGTACATAAATTTGTACACAAACAGCTTTTTGTGTGTATGGGATATTTTATTTCAGCTCATGAAACATGGGACAACACTTTACATGTTGCGTTTATATTTCTGTTCAGTGTATATTAAGGACACCTTATATTGAGTTGCACCCCCCCCCCCCCCCCCATGCCCTATATATAACAATTATTTTAATGAAGGGATTTTTAATTTATTCCACTCAAAGCACTCAACTTCAGAGCCACAGCAGATTGTTAGCTTAATTCATAAATTAAAACACTGTACAAGTTCGAATAACCCTCCCTCCTTTCCTCCCTCCCTCCCTCCCTCCTCAACATATTGAGTGATTGTTCCTCTCTCTGTTCTTCCTTCTAGGTAATTACTATTACCTCCCCAACCGCAGGGACGCCCTCCTCTGTGGGAATGGCAGTGGAGCCGGGTGAGACTTGACAACATGCTTTATTTATAAAGCCAATTACATTCACCAACACGCATACGGAATTACTGAGCACGATTACACGCACACAATAAATATGCACTGTCATATTTAATATAATAGTGTTTAAAACCTATACATGCTTTGCATGGGCGGTAGCCTAGTTTTCAGAGCGTCAATGTGTCCATGAGCAAGGCACTTAACCCTAATTTGCTCCAGGGGCGCCATACTACTATGGCTGTCCCTCTGGTAGGCCGTCATTGTAAATAATTATGTGTTCTTAACTGACTTGCCTAATTAAACAAAGGTTAAATAAAAAATAATTATTTGCAAGAAGAACGTTTTACCTATCAGCAATCAAAATAAACGTTTTACAACAGCGAACATGTTATTTTTGCAAAGACTATTTGATTCTGAGTGTGGACATATGATGTTTGTTTGTGAAAACAATTTCTAAGATGCATACTCACTTCACTCACACATAAGAGGGAGGCTTGCGCTACCGGTGCTGGCACACGTGCAGATGAAATATTTTATTTTTTTACATTTTAATCATTTAGCAGACTCTCTTATCCAGACAGACTTACAAATTACACAGCTGGAAATCCTATTAAGCTGTTTACATGTCCTAATAATGGGAAAGATTGCTCAGAAAACCAGGTGTTTTAATCAATTTTGACCTTACGCCGATTAAGATAAGCAGAGTAAGGTGTTTGCATGACTCACTGGTTTCCTCACCACATAGTCATTGAAGAAATGCTAACTAGAATAGTGCATTGGCGCTAATAAGAGATTGGAGAGGACTATATTATTTTGGCAGAATTTAGTCAGTTAAGTTGATGCAGTCAAGTCAGTCTAATAAAAACAAGTGCTACTTACTGTGGATAGTGTTAATGTAGTCAGGCTGGTCTAATAAAATTAAATCATATTCAGTGTAAATGCAGTCAAGTCGATCTTATGAAAATCAGTTCTGCTCAGTGGACACTAAATATCCATTGTATTGCTCTGTACTGTACAAGTGGCTTTGTGGCTGTGGTTTTAGTGACCTGCGTGTATACGGTTGGGCTACACCCCATGTTTGCTGACCTGTGTGTTGTGTATGGGGGTCTCCGCCACAGGTTGTGTCCAGAGGGGTTCACGTGCATCAAGGCGGGCAGGAACCCAGACTACGACTACACCAGCTTCGACTCGTTTGGCTGGGCCTTCCTGTCTCTGTTCAGACTCATGACCCAGGATTTCTGGGAAAACCTCTACCAACAGGTGGGCCAAAGCTATTAGTTAGAAACAAAATGGCCACTCATTGTTTGCTGATCTGATATACTTCATCCCCTTTCAGTGCTTTATCATTGAAAATCTCCCCTCTCTTTATCCCTCTCTCTATCCCTCTCCTCCCAACCTCCCTCCCTCCAAACCCTCCCTCCCTCCCCGTCCCTCTCTCCCTCCCTCCCTCCTAGACCCTGCGAGCAGCGGGGAAGCCCTACATGATCTTCTTTGTGTTGGTGATCTTTTTGGGTTCCTTCTACCTGGTCAACCTGATCCTGGCTGTGGTGGCCATGGCCTATGATGAGCAGAACCAGGCCACCATAGAGGAGGCAGCCCAGAAGGAGGTGGAGTTCCAGGCCATGCTTGAGCAGCTCAAGAGACAGCAGGAGGAGGCATTGGTATTCTATGATTTCTGGTTGTGTGTTTGATTTGCCGATTTGGACTTTCTAACATTAACATTTGAGTCATTCAGAGTGATGACACAGTAGTGAGTCTTTCCCTGTCTTTCCCTAACCTTCCCTCTATTGCCCTTCCTCTCTCAAGTCCATCATCTTCCCTTACATAAGTATGTCTTGGTGCTTGCTTGGTGTCAAGCTTCTACAGACAAGGGTGCTCCATTACTATGGAAACAAGAGGTAGATAGCTTCCGTGGAGGGAGGGAGGTTCCCTCTCCATCTGCTTGACATAATTTCTTATTTACAATAACAGCTTGACCAAGAGACCAGCAATACAATAATAACAAAAACATGTCTAACCAAAGTTGATATATACCGAGTAATAAGCATTGTTGCTTTTGAAAAATGAATTATACAGTATTTTGGCTCCCATGCTTTTTGTTGTTGTACATGAATCCACAGTGATTAGAGTTATGCAGGGATTGTTATTATTTCAAAGAGCAATCGGCTGTTCACTTGCTTCAACAACAAATAACCTTTTAGTCTTTGCCAGTTTCGTTAAGAAAACGGTCTGTTTGTGGGACTAAACACAGGCCTCCATTTTTAGAAGTTCTTTGAAGCTGATTTGGGTATTTGTGCTGCCTGACGCTCTGCTCTGTGCTCTGTCCAGCAAAGACGGGTTCCGGTTGCCGTGACAACTGTGCTTGTGTGTGATTGGCTGGCAGGTTGCCGCGGCAGCAGCCACAGAGAGCTACGGAGAGTACAGCGGGAGAGAGGAGCCGTCCTCAGAAGCCACCTCGGGGACCTCCAAACTCAGCTCCAAGAGTGCCAAGGAGAGAAGGAACCGACAGAAGAAGAGAAAACAGAGGGAGGAGGAGGAGGAGGAGGAGAGGGAGGAGGAGGAGAGGGGCGAGCACGACAAGTTCCACAAGTCAGAGTCAGAGGACAGTATCAAGAGGTTAAGCTTCCGTTTTTCAATAGATGCCAACCGGCTGTCCTACGAGAAGAGATGCTCCTCACCCAACCAGGTGAGTACACAGAGGGGAAGATTCATTATCGTCATCAACGTCGTTGTCTTAGTCACCGTTGTCCTCATTACCGTCATCTTCCTCATCACTCCACTGAGTCACTCCAATCATGTTGATCTCCCTTCTTCCGTATCATCATCTTCATCACCTCCATCCTCCTCCTCCTCGTTTTCAGTACTGATACCTTTCTCTCCCCCTCCTCCCTCTCCTCTCTCTCTCCTCCCTTTCCCTCTCCACCAGTCTCTCCTCAGTATCCGCGGCTCCCTCTTCTCCCCGAGGAGGAACAGCCGAGCTAGCCTGTTCAGCTTCCGAGGCCGCACCCGTGACGTTGTCTCCGAGAATGACTTCGCCGACGACGAGCAAAGCACGTTCGAGGACACCGACAGCCGCCGCGGCTCCCTGTTTGTGCCTTGCCGTATTGAGCGGCGCTGCAGTACGGTCAGTCAGACTAGCCTGGCCCCTCAGCGCGTCTTGCTGCCCGCCAACGGCAAGATGCACTGCACCGTGGACTGTAACGGCGTCGTTTCGCTAGTGGGAGGGACCTCAGTGCCTACCTCACCTGTAGGACTGCTCCTGCCTGAGGTGAGCTTTAGTTTTTATCAGTCCAGGCTCCAAATAGTATTCATTTTCTGATTGAGCCAGGTGACCGCGTTTGCACTTTTGGGATTATTCCATTGGTTCCATTGCCCAGCTAAAGTATTTGACAGAAAATAAATACTATTTGAAGTGAACCCAACATAGTTGGTATAGTCATGGTTATGGTCAGGAGTCCCTTGTAGGCCCCCTGCTCCGTACACTGAATAACTCTTCCAAGTGTTTCTTTCTCTCAAGGGGACTACCACTGACTCTGATATAAGGCTGAAGAAGAGGAGGTCTCGCCAGGCGTCCATGGCCTACCTAGACGAGCCAGACAGAGCCAGAGCCAGAGCTATGAGCGTGGCCAGTATTCTCACCAACACCATGGAGGGTTGGTGTCACACCAAGTTCTCACATAATATGTTATTATACTAGACCAATGAACCAAACATCTTGAAGACCCATAGCCTGCAACAATCATTGTAATGTGTATGTCATCAATGAAGTGTCCTCCTTAGCATTAGAAAAGCATGATAGCACTTTCCTGAAAGTCAACAGGTAGATTGTATGATATTTGATACTTGGACACGATACATGCCAACAGGTGGCATGTATGTTCAAATCCCTGAGCCGACTAGGTGAAAAATCTGTCTCTGTCCTTGAGCAAGGCATTTAACCTCAATTGCTCCTGGAAATCGCTCTGGATAAGAACGTCTGCTAAATGATTAAATACAAAAAATAATAATATCATGTGTCTGTTTTAACCCTTTACAGAGCTTGAAGAGTCCAGGCAGAAGTGTCCACCATGCTGGTATAGGTTTGCCAACACCTATCTGATCTGGGACTGCTGTCCTATGTGGTTGAGTTTCAAGGGGATCGTCAACACGGTGGTGATGGACCCCTTCGTGGACCTGGCCATCACCGTCTGTATCGTCCTGAACACCCTCTTCATGGCCATGGAACATTATCCCATGACCAAGGAGTTCAATGATGTCCTCTCTGTCGGGAACTTGGTAAGTGTTCAATATTATTGAGGTAAACTTGCAAGGCCTTTACGAAATATCAAGCTGTTAAAGAGAGACTGATACTGGGGTGGATTTCTCCCCTAATATATAAATGTAGCGTGAAATAAAAACACAGATAAATAAATATAGTACATCTATTGAACAATACTTCACAATACATACTGCTTTCTTCATTTCAAATGAATTTGTAAGGAAAATCTCTTGCACCTGATATAGCTTTTCCAGCTTTTCCTCAAAGTCACACGTGGCACCTTCCAAATAAAGATTCAGCAACCAAGTTGGCCGAAACTGAATAGAAATATGTATATCTATCCATTATCCATAGGGCCAAATATGTCTGCCTAGCCAAGCTTAACCCACACAACCATTAACACTCATTCTATGGAAATATTTCCAACCGTGCTCAAATCGAACTAATGTCTCTGTCTCTGGCTCTGTGTAGGTGTTCACAGGCATCTTCACGGCTGAGATGTGTTTCAAGCTAATCGCTCTGGACCCCTACTACTACTTTCAACAAGGATGGAACATATTTGACGGCATCATCGTCAGTCTGAGTCTGATGGAGCTCGGCCTGGCCAATGTAGAGGGCCTGTCTGTACTCCGGTCTTTCCGATTGGTAAGATTGGCACCAGTTTCTCCCAAGTTGGCCCTGTCAGAGAAGATTGTGTACCTTCTAGTTGCCACATTTCTACAGGAAACATAACTATACTATACTGAATAACAGTCGCCCTTTCTTTTACGTACTCCTTGATACAGTGGTAATATTCATCGTCATCCGTTGTTGATCGATGCTAGCTAGATGTTAATGCCATAGTCACAACCAGAAACAACAAAATTAACTCCTCATTTGATTCTTCTTGTCAACAGCTGAGGGTGTTCAAACTGGCCAAGTCTTGGCCCACCCTGAACATGCTGATCAAGATCATTGGTAACTCGGTGGGAGCTCTGGGTAATTTGACACTGGTCCTAGCCATCATCGTGTTCATCTTCGCCGTGGTGGGTATGCAGCTGTTTGGCAAGAGCTACAAGGAGTGTGTGTGTAAGATCGAAGACAACTGCCAGCTGCCGCGCTGGCACATGCATGACTTCTTCCACTCCTTCCTCATCGTGTTCCGGGTGCTGTGTGGGGAGTGGATCGAGACCATGTGGGACTGCATGGAGGTGGCTGGCCAGAGCATGTGTCTCATCGTCTTTATGATGGTCATGGTTATAGGGAACCTGGTGGTAGGTGGCTTTACTGTTGTCATTATATATTCCCAAATCCCCATGCCAATGGATGATATAACTGTACTTTTTCACTTTGATATTTTCTTTCATTTGCTGTAAGTGACAGATGTTGAATCTTTCATGGTCAATTTGTGTTTGACACTGGTGCAGCAAATATGTTTTAAGCATTGCCATATTTACGTGATATGCAATTTGAACTGAATATCCAAATTAACATCTGAACCCAGATCAGAATAGACTCCACCTCTTCTCCCTCATGGTGTTTTCCTCCCTCCGTCTCTACAGGTCCTGAATCTTTTCCTGGCCCTGCTGCTAAGCTCCTTCAGCGC
The DNA here is from genome assembly GCA_023634145.1 of Thymallus thymallus. Classification (NCBI taxonomy): domain Eukaryota; kingdom Metazoa; phylum Chordata; class Actinopteri; order Salmoniformes; family Salmonidae; genus Thymallus; species Thymallus thymallus. The sequence continues at coordinate 11,165,807 of CM042419.1, forward strand.
CGACAACCTAGCGGCCACGGACGACGACAGCGAGATGAACAACCTGCAGATCGCTGTGGGCCGCATCCAGAGGGGCGTGGCCTGGATCAAGGTGACCATCCGCCAGGTCATCCAGAGCCTGTTCCTCGGGGGCGGAGCAACCAAAGGGGTCAAGGGGGGCTCACTGGAGGAGGGCAAGCCCCTGGACGAGCTCCACAGCTCCATCAACGGCAAGGGGGGTAACTGCATCTCAAATCACACGTCGGTTGAGATCACTAAAGATCCGAGTGGGGTCTATCTGAAGGAGGGGAATGGGCGGCCCGGAGGGGGATTGGGGGTGGGGCTAGGAGATAGTACGGAGAAGTGCTCAAAGGAAGAATGCCACTACATGTCGTTCATCCACAACCCCAGTCTGACGGTGAGCGTGCCCATCGCAGTGTGTGAGTCGGACTTTGAGACTGCGATCACGGAGGGCTTCAGCAGCGACTCGGCCTCCGAGGACATGTCGATGGACAGCAAAGAGGTAAGAGAGGAGGTATGACCCGTGTGCTGCTTTGTTCAGTAGAAATCTGCTTAGTCACATCATATCTTCTACTTGTGGTATCTTTGAGTGGTGTCTGTGTTAGTATTGAGTGGTGTCTGTGTTCGTTTTGAGTAGTATCTGTGCTAGTTTTGAGTAGTATCTGTGCTAGTTTAGAGTGGTGTCTGTGCTAGTTTAGAGTGGTGTCTGTGCTAGTTTTGAGTGGTGTCTGTGTTCAGGATAGTTGAACAAGGCTTTTGACACCTTTTGGACTTTTTGTCAGGCAAGCTAAATACAGGTTCAGTTCAGGTTCAGGTTACTTTATTTGTACCCGTAGGTGGATTTGTTTTGCAGTAGACGAGTCATCCATCTTTGCACACTTTTTGAAAACAAACACAGACAGTACACAAAACATCATAAAAATACTCAAATGTTACAATCCTCACTAAACCACTAAAAGCTAAAGATAAAAGAAAAATGTGCAATGTTGCTATGACTTGTTTCTCTGAGTGATGGCTGCTGGAACAAATCTATTTTTACACCGCTTTGTTCTGCACTTTGGGACCATAAACCTTCGTCCAGAAGGAAGAAGCTGAAATTCACCATGCAAAGGGTGGGAGTCGTCATTTAAAATCAAGCTAGTTATCCGCTGTCAGAGAGTTTCTGTTCTTTAAGGATAGGTTTCCAACTCTATAGTATTTGAACGCTTTTGTTGTATTTGACCCAGGTCTGCTGTGTTTGATGTAGATCTATATACAGGGTCAGTGGTGTAGTGGAAGGGAAACCCACCTTTTCATCTTCCCAGGCGTTTACCGACATATCACGGAAAAAAGCATTGAAAATATAAGCATCGTTACTTTGTTCGCCGCGAACGGTGATCAGTGTTTACACATCTATTATTTCTTTACATCACAGGATAGAATCTGACAACTCCAGACTTTCCAGAGGCAGTTACTAGCTAGATATTCTGCTGACTCATTCAGCCATTGCATCATATCTTTCTAGCCTAGTCCACTATCCAGGGAGTTGTAGTGTACGGTTGTAAAGCCCTAGGCGTCAAAACAATAGCGTAGCACGAGAAGACAAGTGCAGTCATGACAAATAATGAGTCAGAATGGCCCAAGTAGCAGGTCGTGTCTGGATGTTCTCATTAGATATCTATAACAGGCTGATGTGTGTGTTATCTGGTTGACTGAGTATACAAATGGGTCTCCCCTATTATATGCGTTTGTTGAAGAAATTGTTTAAAGCAGCGTCCTTGGAAAGGGTGAAGCCAAGTGAAGTGTGTTCGTGTGTGTGTGCTCATGGATGTGTGTGGAGGCTCATTTCTCACACGTTTAATCCCTTTCATTAGAAATCACACCAGTGAGACTTTTAAAATAAACAACATTTAATGAACTGTCAGTTAAGGCCGGAATAGCCCATAACACACACACAAACGACATTCTGGAGCAGATGTTGTAAATAAGATGTTGAACAGTGTGTCTGCTTCAAAGACATGATGTCACATTAGGCTAGGAGGGTAAGCTGGCCTTCTGGGCTCTGTAGCCCCACCCCCCACATCTCCAGACCAGAGCCAAGGACAGGAAGTGGAGTGGAGCTGAGTCTACCTACTGTATTGTTTCCAACCTACCCCCAGCCAAATCCTTCAGATGTTAGAGAAAGATAGCCTGGTCTGTTTCTGGCCGTGACTCCCCATGCTCCAAATATGGATTAGACATCTGACTCCCGATCCCTCCTTCTCCCTTATAAATAATATCTCTGAATGAGTTTAGTTATTGGGAACGTGATCATAAACCGTGTGTGAGTGTGATTTTGTGCTATGAACAATCCTCACAAACTGTTTAATCCTATTCTGTATCATCCTAGAGCCTTGTCTTCTAAAGTGTATCTGCATGGAAGTGTTTCTCTGTGGATAACCTGTTCCCTATGTGCCTTGCAGCTGATAGATGAAAACAGACAGAGGTTGTACTGTACAGTATGAGCTGGCTCGTGGCTGTATCACTTTACCTTGTTTAACCCACTGTTTGTTATTGCAGCTGTGTTACAGACGCTCACCAGGTTGTCAGTGAGAGAGAGGAGACTTGTAAGACTATTTTATTGTACATAGCACTGACCATGAAGACTGCCTATGCCATTTAACACAACCAACCAATACTTATCTTGCATTTTTTATTTCAATGGATTGCCTGACTACTCCCAGCCCCCATTTTATTTTATCCCTCCTTCATAATTTCTTTATTTCTAATTTGAGCATCAAGCTTTTTTTGCGGTTTGAACTCCCATTATGAATGAGCTGCACCCACTTTTCCCATTGATAGGTGAAGTCATGTGACTTTTGATTTCCTTGCTTGGTTTGTATTGATTTTGGAGGTGATTGGCATTGGAAGGATTGAGAAAAAATAACAGAGAATTGATGAAGAGAGAAAATGAGGAGAGTAAGAGACAACGATGACAGAAGTACTGTAGGTTAAAATCACAAGGGTTACATTTTCTCCCCGTAAAGTTCTAGTGAATTTTTTGGAGTCTGAATATTAGTCTCTTTGAACCCCTGGTAGGTTAGCAGTTGCATACTGTCAGCCATACCATACTGAACTGATACAGCAATGATAACAAACACCCAAGTGAAATCAAGACACAAATTACATATTGCCTTCCAAAAGCATGGCAGGAGGACACCCTCAATTTATATATAGTCTTTGCCCTGAACAGAGAGAGAGAGAGAAAGAGAGAGAGAGAGAGAGATGGCAGAGAGTGAGATGGCAGAAAGCGAGAGACTGGGAAAGAGAGAGAAGGAGAAGATGTGTGAAAGAACAGAGAGAAAGAGCGAGATGGCAGAAAGCGAGAGACTGGGAAAGAGAGAGAAGGAGAAGATGTGTGAAAGAACAGAGAGAGAGAGCGAGAGAGAGAGCGAGAGCAAGCAGGATGAGAAAATGTGTGAGATAGAGAGAGAGATAAAGAAACATATAGAGGAAGAGATAAAGAAACATAGAGAGAGATAGAGGAAGAGATAAAGGAACATAGAGAGAGATAGAGGGAGAGATAAAGGAACATAGAGAGAGATAGCGCCACCCCTCCTTCTGGAACACTGTGTATCTCCGGGTGGGAGGGGCGTGGAGCGGGCGGGAGGGGCGTGGAGCGGGCAGGGTAGCATGCTTCCATCATTCCCACTCCGTATTAGCTGGGTCCCACGGCAATCAGACCTGCTGCACTGTCTAGTACTGAAGGCATGTTACTCCTCTGTCTGCCAGCCAGCTAGACGCCCCAAACTCCCTAAAGATTGCACCATGTTTTACCAATGAAAACAGGACAGGGATTCCATCTACAGAGCTAAGCCAGGCTAGACCTTCTCACCATATCAGCATGTAGATTATATATATATAAAACAATAAGCTCTAGTACTGTACTATGGATTACTTGCATGGATTGCAGGGCTCTAATGTCAAAGTGTGCATTATAATCCAATGCTTATCCTGCCAATAGCAAAGAATAAGGACAGTAGTACTATTCAGCCCCAGAGATCCCGCCAACATTTTTTCCTCTTAGAGGGACTTTTCCTCTTAGTCTCCAGTGGATGATTACATTAGAGCACCCCATTTAGCTGTATCTCCCCTGTATGTTTTCTGGGTAGCATGGTCATACTGCATCTTTTAGTATTACTTATATTATTATTATTATCCGATAGCTCCAGACCACATGTTGTCTTATAAACAGTGCACAGTACTGGTTTTTGCTGGTTAGCTAATGTGGTAATACCCATTTATTTACCGAAACAGAGACCGAAGCTTGTGGACACTGCTTTTTTTAAGGATTGAAAAAAAATGTGTTTTCATGTCAATGAGGAAAATGTTCAGTATTTCAGGGGAGGGAGGAATTGATTTGTTATCGTCTTTTGATCGATGGGGCTATCAGCCAATCAAAGGCTTAATCCTGGGTCATTTTCCAGTGGACATGAAAATGCGTCAACCCACATTACTTGCTTGTTTTCCGATTTCAGGATTGGAAATGCACTTGAATACTGCATGCCCCCTTTAACTGTCTGAGCCGACATCAAACATACCTACAGTGCATTGTAACACCAACCTCTCCCTGTAGCATGTATTGTTGCTACCTAGAGCTGTATACTATAGTGTGATTGGATATCCCCTGATTAAACTGATCTCAAAGCCTGTAGCTACTTTTGATCGACGCTGCATGTAATGATGATGATGATGATGATGATTATAATAATGAAGCGAGTCAGAGTTTATATTTAAGCCAAAGTCATGTCTCCAGTCCAGACCAAAGTATCTGGTGAGACTGCTGTACTGTTACAGTCCATGACAATGGAAAATGAACCATTACAAGAATCTCAAGATCACTAGTAGCTCAGAAGGTTGTCTCCTGTATGGAGGGAGGTGGTGAGAAGGTCTGGGGCTGTGTTACTGTAGACACTGGCTGGTTCTCCCCCCTACAGAAGCTACCTATAGAGCCCCAGCAACTTACCTCATCGGAGGGCAGCTCGGTGGATATCGGGCCCCCGGGGGATGGAGGCGAGTCAGTGGAGCTGGAGGACGAGGAGTCAGAGGACCCAGAAAACTGCTTCACTGATGGTGAGGGAGGAAGGGAGGGGCTGGGGGAGAGGAAGTGGAAGAGAGGGGGGAGAAGGAGGGAAGGGAAAGAGGGGCTGGGGAGAGGAAGGGAGGGAGGCCGAGAGAGACTAACAGAGACAAAAGTGTTATATTTTACATACATTAGAAGTGGTCTGCGCTGTATCTTTCTCTCTCTCTGTGTGTCTCTGTCTGTCTGTCTCTCTTTCTGTCTGTCTGTCTCTCGCTTTCTTTCTTTCTCTCTCTCTCTCTCTCTCTCTCTCTCTCTCTCTCTCTCTCTCTCTCTCTCTGTCTCTCTTGGTCTCTCTCTCTCTCTCTGTCTCTCCCAGGCTGTGTGCTCAGGTTCCAGTGTTGCCAGGTGAACGTAGAGGAGGGCAAGTGGAAGATGTGGTGGACCTTGAGGAAGACGTGCTTCATCATCGTGGAACACAACTGGTTCGAGACGTTAATCATTTTCATGATCCTGCTCAGCAGTGGAGCACTGGTGAGTGGCTGCTGCTCGGCTGGCCTGTGTAATGTTGTACCGCCCCTTTAAGAACGTCAAAGTCTTTACATCAAAATGTGTGTCAAATAATTAGTCTGCTTACTTTGACGTAGAATGAAGATGAGCTTTATTGCTTCTTGGTTAGCCTGACACTTCTGCTTTGAAGTGAAAACTGAAACATTGATTGGTCAGAGTGTACTCATCAGTAGGGTCAAGTCTGGACAGGGAAAACTCTGATCCATATGCATAACTAGGGCCCAGAGTATTTCCTGGTCGGGTCTTGTGGTCAGAAAAAACTCAAGAGCCCTACGTTTTAATAAACACCAACCTATGTGACTCAAAACACTTGACAAACCTTACTTTAGCCCAGACCTCAGGCACTGTCAACTTTCTGATGCTTGACTCCTTGTTTGTGTCTCCATGTAGGCGTTTGAAGACATTTACATAGAGCAGAGGAAGACTATTAAGACTGTGCTGGAGTACGCAGATAAAGTCTTCACCTATATCTTCATCTTGGAGATGCTGCTGAAGTGGGTGGCCTACGGATTCAAGAAGTACTTCACCAACGCCTGGTGCTGGCTGGACTTCCTCATTGTTGATGTATGTATTTGCCGGAGTTGTTGCGAACTCCGTACACACGCAATGACCTTGAACACGCTTTGTCAGCAGATTAAATCAAATCAAAGCTTTAGATAGAAATGTAAAGTGATTTGATTCATTTTGTGATTATTCATTTACCAATTGGAATTAATGGAAATCACATTACATTTTTTACCTAACTACCACACATACTTCTCCTTGTGCAAATCTCTCTCCTGACATTGCTTCTCTCTCTCTCTCTCTCTCTCTCTCTCTCTCTCTCTCTCTCTCTCTCTCTCTCTCTCTCTCTCTCTCTCTCTCTCTCTCTCTGTCTCTGTCTCTGTCTCTGTCTCTCTCTCTCTGTGTCTCTCACTGTCTCTCTCTCTGTTTCTCTCTCTGTCTCTCTCTCTGTCTCTCTCTTTGTCTCTCTCTCTGTCTCTCTCTCTCAGGTATCTCTGGTGAGCTTGGTAGCCAATGCGTTAGGCTACTCTGAGCTGAGTGCCATCAAGTCCCTACGAACACTGCGGGCCTTAAGACCCCTGAGGGCCTTGTCACGGTTCGAGGGCATGAGGGTAAGTGTTACTGGAGAACATGTTTTGTGCTGAACTGCAATCAGGAAGAGCCTCTCAAGCAGCTTTTAGGATATAGAAAGTCCACTGCAATTGAGTTTCTTGAAAATAACTAAATGTCATAACTAAATGCCATGACTAAATGTCATAACTAAATGTCATGACTAAATGTCATAACTAAATGTCATGACTAAATGTCATAACTAAATGTCATAACTAAATGCCATGACTAAATGTCATAACTAAATGCCATGACTAAATGTCATAACTAAATGTCATGACTAAATGTCATGACTAAATGTCATAACTGTCATGACTAAATGTCATGACTAAATGTCATGACTAAATGTCATGACTCAGTCATGACTAAATGTCATAACTAAATGTCATAACTAAATGTCATAACTAAATGTCATGACTAAATGTTTCTATTTTAGGAGACTAATGCCTTGGTACATTTGACGTCTTGTAGCATTCTTAGTCGCAGTCTTTTTTAAATGGCTTAGGCTTCTATAAGGAGGAAAATAGGAACCTGTGATGTATTTTATATGGACGCATGCATGTGTATAGAGCTATATTTCTAGATATGTCTCTCCTTGTGTGTATCTGCATGACTTTCTCCACATTTTGTCGATAGATTCTATATCGATGTTCTCTGACATTGCTTGTGTGTATGGGCCTTTTGATGTGTAATTATTTTCTTTGTGTGTCTTTTCATTTACAGTAAACAATGTTGTGACTTCATCCTGACTCTTCTAAGGTTTTTTCTGTTTTGCTTTTTACCTTTGAGTGGTTGAATGTTCTCTATTGCATCTCCTTTGAAAGACGGTTTCCTCCCTCCTCCTTTCCTCAAATAGTTAACTGTCAAACTCTTGTTAATCCTCTGTGGTAGTGCTAGTAACATGAATTGTACTGAAAATAACACAGTGAAAATACTGTACCCATATTCTCATGTGTTCCTAAACCTAACACAATATCCCTATATTACCAGCGCTATTAACCATTGCTAGACATATATGATTATGTTATTATTACATCTATTATTATCTACGGTAACCAGGTTTCTTGGATAAGACTAGAAATACATGTTTTCTTGAGCAACAAGAGTGTACATTTCAGCTTCAACTTTGTCTCACTCAACACGATAAAGAAAATGACTTTCTAGTCCTGTCCAGAGTAACCCCAGAGAACCAGTTTGATCGAGCGCTCTAACCGTGTCATCTTTAATTGACAGGTGGTGGTGAACGCCCTCCTGGGTGCCATTCCGTCCATCATGAACGTGCTGCTGGTGTGCCTCATCTTCTGGCTCATCTTCAGCATCATGGGCGTCAATCTGTTCGCAGGGAAGTACTACTACTGTGTCAACACCACCAACGACGAGACCTTTCCTATCGAGGTGGTCAACAACAAGAGCGCCTGTCTGGCCCTGGCCAATGACAGCGCCCGATGGAAGAATGTCAAGATCAACTTTGATAATGTCGGGGCCGGGTACTTGGCCTTGTTGCAAGTGGTGAGTGGGACATGCATGAGGGCAGAGTCGGTTGTCTGTTGGCGTTTTACATTGTTCAGGAAGATTATGTTTTAAATCTTTTTTAAAAGTGTTGTTATTATAAAACGTTTATATAATGTTAATTTACACTGAGGGAACAAAACATTAGGTTTTGTTCGAGACAAGTTTTGTGACTGTTCATTTAATCTACCTGCTACCAAAATCTCCTTAAGATTTTTCTCCTTAACCAAAAGTAGTGGAGCGGAGCCTGACTGCAAGGCTGCAGCAAGGGAACAGGGAAGTCAGATGTAGGTAATCACTTGAGAGGGACCCTCCGAGAGCAACTCATTCTGTTTTGTTCTGTTCTCTGCTCCTAGGCAACGTTTAAAGGTTGGATGGACATCATGTACGCAGCTGTGGACTCTCGTAATGTAAGTGTTTCTTTGGGGCTCTGCTCATGGAGAATGGCTGACAGTTTAAAGTCAGGTTGACACTTGGATTTAAGGAGTCGACATTTTTTATTTTATTCGTAAAAAAACAAACATGTTTCTTCCCTCAGGAATGTCCTATAAATAAGGGTTTGACTTGAACATGGTTGAATATGTGCAATGATTAGACATTTTGATGTGTACCTTCCTTGTTTGTGTTCCAGGTCGAAGATCAGCCCCAATATGAAGTGAACCTCTACATGTATCTATACTTCGTCATCTTCATCATATTTGGTTCCTTCTTCACTCTCAACCTCTTCATTGGTGTCATCATTGACAACTTCAACCAACAGAAGAAAAAGATATGTATTCAGTAGTGACCAGGTGTTCGTATACACCGCCATATCGATAGTTCAGTGTTCAACAAACCTGCTGCTAGCTGAGAGATTATTCTGAATACAGCAGGCATATGAGTCACCCCTGCCACACAAAGAGAGCTAACACAGTGAATGCAGTCTCTATGAGAGAGAGAGAGAGAGAGAGAGAGAGAGAGAGAGAGAGAGAGAGAGAGAGAGAGAGAGAGAGAGAGAGAGAGAGAGAGAGAGAGAGAGAGAGAGAGAGAGAGAGAGAGAGAGAGAGAGAGAAAAGCGTACCTTGAAATGCTCTGGGTGTACGCGTGTTAGGTTTTTACCAGGTCTTGTGTTGTTCCCTTTACTTTGGAGGTCAGGACATCTTCATGACAGAGGAACAGAAGAAATACTACAATGCCATGAAGAAGCTTGGCTCCAAAAAACCCCAGAAGCCTATTCCCAGGCCAACGGTTTGACACTGATATTGACGCCCATTGATATTACAATAACCATTTAACCAAAGCAAAATAACAAACCATTTAAATCTATATTTATTTTGAATTCTCTCTCTCTCTCTCTCTGTGTGTTTTTCTCTCTCCCTTCATCTGTCTTCCCATTCTAGAATGTGTTCCAAGGCTGTGTATTTGACTTCATAACGAAGCAGGCTTTTGACATTGTCATCATGATCCTCATCTGCCTCAACATGGTCACTATGATGGTGGAAGAGGACGACCAGACACCAGAAAGGGAAAATATTCTCCACTGGATTAACTTTGTCTTCATAGTGCTGTTCACTGGGGAGTGTACTCTCAAAATGATATCCCTCCGCCATTACTACTTCACCATTGGCTGGAACGTGTTTGACTTTGTTGTTGTCATCCTTTCAATCATAGGTAAGAACCCTGCCTCTTCATAGTCATTTGAATCGAAATGTAGCATTCAGAATTAAATGTTTGGAGTTGTAACTGAGAAATGGTATGTGTGTTTTTTGTCTCTGTCCTTACAGGTATGTTTTTATCAGAATTGATTGAGAAGTACTTTGTTTCCCCAACGTTATTCCGAGTCATCCGACTTGCCCGAATCGGCCGCATCCTCCGTCTCATCAAGGGCGCCAAGGGCATCCGGACGCTTCTGTTCGCCTTGATGATGTCACTTCCTGCCCTGTTTAACATTGGCCTCCTGCTCTTCCTGGTCATGTTCATCTACGCCATCTTCGGCATGTCCAACTTCGCCTACGTCAAGCACGAGGCGGGGATCGACGACATGTTCAACTTTGAGACGTTCGGCAACAGCATGCTCTGCCTGTTCCAGATCACCACTTCGGCGGGCTGGGACGGCCTCCTGGCGCCCATCCTCAACAAGAAGGAGCCCGACTGTGACAGCCAGATGGAGCACCCAGGCACCTTGTACCGGGGCAACTGTGGCAACCCGCCAGTGGCCATGTTCTTCTTCGTCAGCTACATCATCATCTGTTTCCTCATCGTGGTCAACATGTACATCGCCGTCATCCTGGAGAACTTCAGCGTGGCCACCGAGGAGTCGGCCGAGCCGCTGAGCGAGGACGACTTTGAAATGTTCTACGAAGTGTGGGAGCGATTCGACCCGGACGCCACGCAGTTTGTGGAGTACGACAAGCTGTCGGACTTTGCAGATGCGTTGGACCCGCCGCTGCGAATGGCCAAGCCCAACCACATCCAGCTGATCAAAATGGATCTGCCAATGGTCAGCGGGGAACGCATCCACTGCCTTGACATCCTGTTTGCCTTCACCAAGCGTGTCCTGGGAGAGGGCGAAGGCTTGGACCTCCTTCGGGGCCAGATGGAGGAGCGTTTCATGGCCTCCAACCCCTCCAAAGTCTCTTACGAACCCATCACCAGTACCCTGCGGCGCAAGCAGGAGGACATGTCTGCCATGGTGATCCAGAGGTCCTTCAGGCGCTACCTGGCCCGACTCACCCTGAAGAAAGCAGCAGAGTTCTACAAGAAGCAGCCTAGAGGCGGCGTGGTGTGTGAGCCGGAGGACAAGGAGATGCTGGTGATAGGGCAGTTCGCAGACAACTCCACCTCCGCAGAGAAAACGGACATGACACCCTCCACCGCCTCGCTGCCTTCGTACAACAGTGCCACAAAGTCGGAAAAGGACAAATATGATAAAGAACAGAGAGAGAAAGAGGACAGAGACAAAGATCTGAGAGAGCAAAATAAATAAGCGAACAAAAGGACAAATGATGAGTACTAAGACGTTTGCTTTGAAGGAAAATTGTTTACAGTTTTGGAGAATCGATGTATGCTAAATGCTAATGTGTTGGTGGATGGTGTGTGGTGGTGTTGGGTGCTAGGCCAAACTGATGTGTAGCTAGCTAAGGCTGAGGCCAGAGAGCAGGTTTGGAGCCATATAAGGGGACTGTTCCATGGGGTTACATAGTAACAAGGCAGGGGAAGATAGCCTCTTGTTATGTATCACTGCCATAAGTAAGTGAAAGACGGCAACTCAAAAAGCCGTTGCGAAACCGCTTGTGATTTTATGTTGAGTGTTGTTACTATCTGACACACTTGAGTATACTGTGAAGTCTTCTGTAGCTAGTGCTGCTGCTATCACTATACATCCAGTGTCTTGGATAACAATCGCTGTATTACTTAAGGTTCTTGCGTTTTTTGTATAATTATTCTTTTTTTTTTATGGTAAAGAATGTTTTATCGTGTAATTGTGAGAATGTGTCCACTGCTTTTCACGCCATGTACAGCAAAACCCAGCATCTAAACAAATCTATGTTCCAGTACTAACTCCACATACGTTTTGTTTTGTTACCCACAGAACTCTTTGTGCCCGGGCAGCATAGCAAATGTGTAAATGACCGGGTTTCAAACCCGGTTCTCCTGCACACCACAAGACTGTGCTAGCCCACTGAAGTAAAATCTGAGATTGAGCTCGGGGGGCTAACCCAGGTTTTCAGATCTCAGGCAAGGTTATCACGTGAACGTTACATTATGCACAAGCTTAATTCCACAACCTGTCATCGGTGACACTTGGTAAAGCGATATCTTGTACATCTAAATGAATTGCTATCGTTCTCCCCTTGCTGTTTCTATGAGCACGCCCATGGACACAGAGATCCTGAATGTATGTCGAGATTAAATGAGAGGGGTTCAATGAGAACTTCATACAACTTCTTTCTTCATTTTTGTAGACATTCATTTTCACAAAGCAATGTGTCTGACAGATGTATTTCAATATCTCTCGATCTCTCTCTCCACTCCTTGTTTCTGTCAAAACACTCTTGTAAAGAAAGATGACTAACAAAAATATAATAAAGGGAACACATTGATGGTCTTTTTCAAAAGTGTCTAACTCCATTATGATATGTGCATATGATACCTGGCATATAGAGTTTAACATACTGTACTCATTGCATACTGTGCTCAGTGTTCATTAATGATTTTAATTCAAAGCCTGATACTTTGGTTCCATTTAGAAATAGTATGGTATATACTATATGGATCCACGGTATGCATAACACTTCCATTTGATGTAAGAGCACTTTTTATCTCTTTATGTCCAACCCCATGGATATTATGTGTGTGTGACTGGGGTCTACAGTTTACTTGTGTTACAAGTATTATGAATAGCATTTTTACTGTCGATACTGTTGCTTTTTTAAGTAACGTTTAGGTTGCCATTTTTCTATTACTCGTTTTACATTCTGCACACATTGACACATGAAACACTTGTATGGTCCACATTTCTGTAGATATGAACCATAAAGCAATCGGCAGCCATTTTTCCTTCAGCCAGTGTGTTAGTGAAGGGTATGCAGGTCAGGACTTCATCTGCTAACGTTAATTAAAACATTCAAAAGAATAAAGACATGTTTTTTTTTAACACACCTGTTACCTTTCTCTTTTAAATGTCAACCTGTTATGTTCAATGGTTAGGCTGCTATACGGTCTGTGACACTGGGGTTTTCAGCTATGCTCTATCAGAAAGCATGATGAATGCTGGATATTTGGTTGAAGGGGTCATCCATGTGGTTCAATTACATGTTACACTGAAATGTATACATTTGCAAATGTGTGACGAGTTACATTTTTGTTATCACCAAAGATTTGACCTCAAAACACAAATTCAAGATTTCCAAAATAAAACAGAATATTTTCATTCAGATTAAACTGTTGCGTTATGCAATCTATTGTTAGCATTTAAAATGGTCAATCGGCAGCAGGGAGACATAGATGAGGTGTATACAGAGGGAGAAAGATTGAGATTACCCCCACCCTTACTGCCTCAAAACACTTTGCTGAGCCTGCCGCCAGATTCTCTCCTGCTGTTGCTTGGCAACCTTACATCACATCTCCCCCGATTGTGATTGATCGTTAGTGTCTCCCAACTGCCTACCCACAATACCCTGCTGCGAGCAGGCATACCCTTCCCAACCCCTGTCCTTCCCTGCATCAGAAAAAACACCATGATCAGAAGCCATGGAATACACTTGTTATACTGTACAATATTACAGTATATGCATAGTATCAATGAACTGCCTTCATATCTCTGTGCTTTAATCCATACAAGTCCTTTGTGTGATCAGCACCTGCTGTAATGTGGGTATGTTTGAGTAAATGCTTGTTTAACACACGCATGGGCAGTGAGCCATGATAACATCCCCATACAGGAACAGATTAGACTGTGTGAGGTGGGAAGACAGGACAGGCCCACCTCACACCCTAACCTGCCTGCCACCAAAGAGGACTCCCTGCAAAACAAGGTCAGTGGCTCCACCTAGTGGTGGGGAGACACACACCTCTGGCTGATTCCAATGCTTTTCAATAAACATGTTCTATAAGTGCTTGTTGACTGGCTCAAATCATGCAGTAGGCTGAACTTCTGTTCTCAATTAAGTACTCAAATTATGTCATTATAGAAGGTTATGTCTGTTGAACTCTTGAGAATAATTTTCATGATTACCTAACAATAGTTGCTCAGCAACAGCAATAACACAGTAAGCAAGGGAATTTTGGTTTTATCATCATTGAGTCAAACCGTACAACCTATTATCCTATTGTATTTGTATTATAATGTAATCATATTTAAATTAATGTAATAAGAATTATTTAAATGATGTTACTTAACTAATTAAAACATAATTTAGACATGATTAAATCTGGTGTCAACTATCAAGTCAAGAATGCCGTCTAGAGGTAATAGCACAGGACTGACATCGGATGGAAACCAATATGCTGACTGATTTGACAGTCAGTTTAAAACCAAGACCTTGTTCCTAATGTATTTTCTGAATATTTCTCCATTCACTACAATCACTACTTTTGAAGGTATGAACACTAACAGAATCGTATTAGCTATAACTGACTTTATACTAAATAACAATACATATATCCTGGAATAATCCATTTCTGAGACATTACTGAAATAACTCCTCAAATTCATTACATAATGTAGAGGTCTTCAGCGCTAGACAGCAGTCTTAGCTATGTGTTACCCTGGGAAACAGACACATTCCAGAGAATCCATCTCACACCGACTCTGTCGGAGCTGACAGACAACATGGCACTGGTTTACTCTGTGGATTTCAGAGGCTACATTTGCAACTGAAAAATGGCGTTTTTGACTATTTTTTAAACAAGTTATAAACTGAAATAGCTTGATTAATAATTACAACAATACATTACATTTCTGATGTGTATCATTCATCTTGACAAAATGTAATCCGTAACCAAAATGAATGACGAGGGACACAATTATTCCATTTGTTATTTATTCTCAAAGTCAGATGTTTGTTGAAAAGGAAAACGTGGTGTAAAAAAGAACAGACAAACAGAAAATCTATGTTGGCCCCCAGTTATACGCAGTCTTGATAAACAGAGACATTTTGGAACAAAACAGGAAGCCTATGTCCCAAATACCCTATACTGGCACTACTTCCTTGGTCAAAAGAAGTGCACTTTATAGGGAACAAGGTGCCATTTGGGACACAGACGAAAACAACATGAGCTCTGTGCACTTGAAGGCCTTCATGACACAACAGATTGCTGCGAGAATAAACCACAATAAATACCCATTTTCACATTGACCACAATATAGACCACCAAATCATATCGACAGCAGAATAGTCTGGTACAGAGACTGGTACAGACTATAGATCACCTGAACATGAATGCTTTGGCACCCTTACGCTACACACCACCTCATTGGCTGATGTGATACGACGTCACGGGATGGGAGAGAGGAGAGAGAGAGGTCATGGGAGCAAGAGAGCATGAGAGAGCGAGAAAGAGAGAATAACCATAAAAGGGCTAGATAAAAAGAGATAGATAGAGAAAAGAGAGACAAAGAACATGTGTAGGTCCATTCCTTCCTCAATCAGTCCAGTACTCCTGCACACTGTAATAACAGTACTGGCACTGTACTGACCTGTATATAAGAACTTTCTAGAACTGTATTCTCCTGTTTCTTTTCTTATTTTTTTCTCTCACATTTCACGTGGTTTATTTATTATCTACAATCGCCAGTCACTTCATTAGGTACACCTTGCTAGTACCTGGTTGGACCGCATTTTGCCTTCAGAACCGCCTTATTTCTTCGTGGCTTAGATTCAACAAGGTGATGGAAACATTCCTCAAGAGATTTTGGTCCATATTGACATCATAGCATCACTCAGTTGCTGCAGATTTGTAGGCTGCACATCCATGATGTGAATCTCCCGTTCCACCACATCCCAAAGGTGCTCTATTGGATTGAGATCTGGTGACTGTGGAGGCCATTTGAGATGGGTACACTGTGGTCATAAAGGGATGAACACGGTCAGCAACAACACTCAGGTAGACTGTGGCGTTTAAACAAAGCTCAATTGGTACTAAGGTGCCCAAAGTGTGCCAAGAAAATATCCCCCACAACATTACACCACCACCACCAGCCTGAACCGTTGATACAAGGCAGGATGGATCCATTCTTTCATGTTGTTTACGCCAAATTCTCTGGCTCTAACAACAGTAGCTTGATGGATTGTCCAATCTAAAGTAAAGTACGAATGTTCTTTTGATTTTCTAACTGTATATATATATATATATAATAAAACATTTTTAAACTTGGGTGTTTTCCTTTTAACAAAATACATGCTAAGTATTCAACATCTATGAGACAACACAAATAAGCACGAGACCAACGCTTAAGAATTGTAGTACCTCAATATCGTGTTGATTTGTCATCAATACTAACCACAGCATGCTCTCATTATCAAAACATACATAATATTACATAAACTTTGTATAGCCATAAATAAACTGCAGCTATATACATTTTCTTCAGTTGACTCCTTATAAAATCTACTAGAGCTGTGACTATAACCAGTACCGCAATATTTCCATGGCTAATATTTAAAGACAAAGCAGACCAAACTCGTTGTTCCTTAAAAAACTGCTGTATGTAAATATTATGTGCTATAGCTTGGAAAATAAATACATGTGACTGGGAGACAACATAATGATGTTTGTTTCCAACATTAGGGCTGTTTTCCTAAAAGAAGTTAAATCCGTCTTGTGTTTAGTTCCCTTGCCACGCAACTAACAAGTATCGCGATACTGGTATCGTCCGAGCCCTTCTGTCTATCTTAGTTCATTCATTTAACTAAAATTAGATGATCTTTTCATTTTCAGATATGACATCGTTTTTTTCCCATTCAACATGGTTATATTATTGAAATATGTAATAATTTTGTTTAATTCTAACTATTTCACAGCCATTGTCCAATCCCTGCTGGACGTTCTGATCCAGGACATGGAAACTGTGTGTGCAATGATGTGCAAAGATCCTTCAGAGGCAAAACCCCACAACTAGCCTTAACAACATAAACTAGTTGTGGGGTGCATTCATCAGGAGTTAAAACAACAAACATTGTACTTCAGGTTCAAACTGGCAACCCGGTTTCTAGGATAGGTCAAAAGCAGCGTTATTCCTGTACAGAAAAATAATTGGTATTGACATCGTAGTTTCACTAGTAAAGTGATACTTCGGGATTTTGGCAATAAAGCCCATTATCTACTTCCCCAGACCCAGTCAGATGAATTCATGGATACCATTTTTATGTCTCTGCATCCTGCATCCAGTATGAAGGAAGTGGAGAGGTAGTTTCGCAAGCCAATGCTAACTAGCAGTACTGCAATGACTGGAAGTCTATGGTCACAGCTAGCATCTGTTACCACATGACTTCCAGTCATTGCGCTTACGCTAGTTAGCAATTGCGCTAACGCTAGTTAGCAACTTCCTTCAAACTGCATGAAGAGACATAAAAATAGTATCTGGATCTAGGGAAGTAGATAAAGGGCTTCATTGCCAAAATCCTGAATTATCCCTTAAATAAAGTTGGTCAGCACATTAATCCAAATGTGTATTCTTTCTGCACAGGAATGCTCATTTGACTTATCACACTAACCAGTTTCGATTGAACGTGCCGCAAGTCTACCTGACACTATGCTAGTGACTTCAGTGTTAGTCTCTAGAATTGATGGTTCTCTTTGATTCTCAGGTAGGAGGGAGGATGCCTCAGCCAGCCCATTGAAAGACCCCTGGCTTTGCTGCTCCTCAGTCCCCACAGATCCCTCAGACCGTGTGCTATTCTTCAGTGACAGTGTAATAGCCTTACAGTTCATGTCTGTCTGATAGGATTATTGTCATGAGTCTTGTCCTGGAGGCTGAACTGAGCGATTTCCCCTTAGATAGGCCAGCTGCTGAGTCAAAATTGTCTATATTGTACAAATTCATGAAAACAAAAATGTGCTTTTGGTCTTAATTTAGGGTTAGGCATTAGGGTTAGCAGTATGGTTAAGTTTAGGGTTAAGGTTAGGTCTAAAATCAGATTTTATGACTTTGTGGTTGTGCCAGCTAGTGACCACTCCGCAGAGCTGCCTCCAGAAGATTCATGATGAAAAACGCTAACCTGTGTCTGAAAGGGCTGCTCATGGTGTAGTTTACTAGTCTCCCCACTAGGGAGAGTGTTGCTCTGCTGGGAGGCTGAGGAACAGGCGTTGGCTGCAAGTGCTTTATCAGTGTGGGGAAAATGCATATACTGTCCCTCTGCTTGGCTGAGGTGGTCTGTGTGCGGCTCGGAGGTGGTTTTAAGCTTCTCCTGTGACATGATCGTGGGGCAATCGGTGGACCCCTCCCTGTTGCAGAGTGAGAGGGGGAGTGAGGGAGCTTCACTAGGGGCTTTGGGTCTGGGGGTCAGGTTGGCTGAGTTGTCCATCTGGTAGTACCCTGATGAAGGGTTGTGGTAGTATGAGTTGGGGTTAGTGTGGTTGGTGTTGCTGTGTGTACCGTCAGTGTATCCCAACACAGAGGAGAGAGGAACTACCTCTGTGTGAGAGACAGGGGTACCACTCACCCCCTCCTCCATAGACTCACAGTCATCTTCCTCCTCCTCCTCCTCTTCCTCCTCAGAGTCACTAGTGTGCAGGCTGTCGGTGCTGCAGTCCGATAGGCCGCTACATAAACTACTACCATCGTCCTCATCCTCGTACTCCTCCTCATCGTCTTCCTCATCTTCGTCCGCTTCCTCTTCTAGATGCTGCTCCAGGTCGCTGGCACTCGGCAGGTGCATGATGGGAGCCTGCGGGACTGGGATGTTGTCAGACATCATGGGGTACTGCAGAGCACGCTGGGCGGGGACGTTGACTGGTAGTTCCCCGTGGTAACCAATGCCGTTGGTGACCTGCGGCTGTTGTTGTTGCTCGCAGCTCTTTTCCAGCTCCAGCTTCATGATGGTGTGCAGGAAGTGGGTGCGAACGCGGATGGGGTTGAACTCGACGCGGCCTGTGCTGTTACTGCAGCCCTCCTTGCTGCAGCCACACGGGAATGACATGCGATCTACCTGTACAGACAGACAACCAACGCCTCATTCAGCCTCCAATACTGGACGGTTCCGTTTCCAATGAATAACAAACACATAGACAGATGCGTAAGCACAGCTGACGGTCAAACAGACAGACAGACAGACAGGCAGGCAAACAGCCAGGCAAACAGCCAGGCAAACAGCCAGCCAGACATAATTTAACAGGCAAACATACTGACAGAGTTAATTCAGTAGGCCCCTCACCACAGCTCCATTTACCTGGCACTTGATGCCGGCCAGGCTGCAAGCGCAAGTCGCGGGGTGGCACAGCCCCCTGCAGTCGCAGCCGCACTCCTCCCGGGACACGCGGATGGCCCGCAGCTCGTGCTTCTCCTCCACGTCGATGCGTCGCACCCCGGATGCCCGGAGGAGAGCGCGGCGCCGCCTTGTGGTCATCGGCTGCAGGAAGAAGTACTCGTCCACCTCCGTGTTGTCCAGGTCGATGTCGTCCTCTAAGATGTCATCCAGGGTCAGTGACTCGGCCTCGTCCGACTCAACAGTGCCATTATTGGTCAGCTGGAGGAAAAACACACACGTAGATGGTGATGCTCTCTAGTGATGTACACTGAGTATACCAAACATTAAGAGCACCTTCCTAATATTGAGTTGCACCCCCTTTTGCCCTCAGAACAGCCTCAATTCGTTGGGGCATGGACTATACAAGGTGTTGAAAGCGTTCCACAGGGATTCTGGTCCATGATGACTCCAATGCTTTTCACAGCTGTGTCAAGTTGGCTGAATGTCTTGTATCTATGAAATAAATGCTTATCTCCTGTTTATAATACCTTAGGAGGTGTCAAAATGGGCTAGCTTACAAATGGGCAAACATTCCTTCCTCACCTCTCCACTATGTTAGTGGATTTCTAGCACAGAAATAGCTGCCATGCTACACATTGGTGTATAATGTAATGCACTTTAGTCACTTGGACAAGTGCCAGTTTGTATGCCTTTTGTAATCTATTATTAATAAACTGAATTTGCCTCTGCACTGCTGGATACTTTAATACAGAGGCATTAAAGGCACAGTCCAAACCTTGAGTTTGATGGAGTTGACTTCCTTGAGTTTGATGGAGTTGACTAGGCAGAGTTGACTACTTTGAGTTAGATTCAGTTGACTACCTTTAGTGTGATGGAGTTGACTAAAGTTGACGACCTTTAGTTTGGCAAAGTTGACTATCTTTAGTTAAACTAGTGGTTCCCAAACTAGGGTTCGAGTGCCCTTACATCATGGGAAAAGGCAGCTCTTGAATCCTTCCCACGGTGAATGGCTAGGCTATGAAACCACACACTATTGCAGGCCGCAATTAATATGGTGAAAACAATGTGTGGGAAGGCAGAGGCACAGAAACTCACATCAATTCCTTTGTCAGAGAACACTGTTAAACGAAGAATGTATGCTATTGCTAGCAATCAAAAGGAAACTGACTGAATGACTCAAAAACTCCCCAACAAATGCTCTCCAAATGAACGTTACTGTGTGTGCCGAGATGCCCATGCATTGACTTCTGTTCGCTATACATGTCAGGGGATGCTATTCATAAGGAAATATTGTTCTGTCTCACGATTCTCGAGCATGAAAGGGCAAAGGGGATGTTCAGTGTGCTGTATGACTATATTGATGAAAAAGGTTGGGAACCCCTGAGTTAGATGGAGTTGACTAAAGTTGACTACCTTTAGTTAGATGGAGTTGACTAAAGTTGACTACCTTTAGTTAGATGGAGCTGACTGAAGTTGACTACCTTTAGTTAGATGGAGTTGACTGAAGTTGACTACCTTTAGTTAGATGGAGTTGACTGAAGTTGACTACCTTTAGTTAGATGGAGTGACTACCTTGACTTTGATGGAGCTGACTGAAGTTGACTACCTTTAGTTAGATGGAGTTGACTGAAGTTGACTACCTTTAGTTAGATGGAGTGACTACCTTGACTTTGATGGAGCTGACTGAAGTTGACTACCTTTAGTTAGATGGAGTTGACTAAAGTTGACTACCTTTAGTTAGATGGAGGTGACTGAAGTTGACTACCTTAAGTTAGATGGAGTGATTACCTTGACTTTGATGGAGCTGACTGAAGTTGACTACCTTTAGTTAGATGGAGTTGACTAAAGTTGACTACCTTTAGTTAGATGGAGCTGACTGAAGTTGACTACCTTGACTTTGATGGAGATGACTAAAGTTGACTACCTTTTAGTTAGATGGAGTTGACTACCTTGAGCTTGATGGAGTTGAGTTTCTCCTCTTTGAGGTGGTCTCGCAGCATGTCTCGGTGGCTTCTCTCCTGCTCCACAGCAAACTCCCCCAGAGTGTAGCGCTGCACCCAGCTGTGGCGTGTGGACATGCCCAGGGTGCTGCCACCCTGCGTGGGCACACTGGTGAAGCCCTGGCGCCGGCTGAAGTAGTACACCGTCACGCTCTCAAAGTGCACGTTGCGCACCCGCAGGCGCTTCTCACACCTCAAGATAGAAGAGGCTGTTAGAGGGAGGGAGAGAAGGAGGGATGGGGAGAGAAGGAGGGATGGAGAGAGAAGGAGAGAGAAGGAGAGAGAGGGGGTGGGCACTTAGAGACAAAGTATCACTATAGCTATTGCTACTATTGATATCCCTATGGACAGCTTGAGTGAGTTCTAGCATCCCTACAATCCTCCCTGTCATCTAAAAACCCACAGGGAGCAGGAGCTAGGGGAGATCACCCACTATGACTACAAGAGAGAGATGAAATCACACTACTCCCAAGAGTTACTTCCTGTTTTATAATTCCGCCGAGGCTCTCTATGCATGCAGTGCTTGAGGGAATCCCAATTGATTTGAAAAGCAGTAGGTGAGTAAGTGGTTCTATTAATTGGGAGATTTTTTTCCCACTGGAAAGATGTAAGGCTACTCACTAGCACAATGTACAGACGCTATTTCCTTCACTTTGTGTCAAATAGTTGACAGTGTTGTCCAAAGTCGGCAGGCTGGGTGTGTTAGTTAAGCAGTCAAGTGCATGCTGGGTAAGCAACTCACGGGCAATGGGGGTGGAGGGGCCGGGGTTGACACTGTCCCTGCTGTTTCCGCTGTCGCTGCCCGCGGAGACCTCGTCATCGGACCCCCGGAGAGAGAGGCAGGGGGAGGGGCTGTCCACCTCCACCTCCTCAAACTTCCTCTTCAGGATCCCACTCATCCTGCTGTAGGTCTACCACCCAACGTCTGCCCCTGAGAGAGAGAGAAGCAATGTTGTAAGTCATGTTATTACCGTTGTTTCACAAGAGTGTACATTGTCTCTGAGCAAACCCATGCTACTGTAGATGGTTGCTCAGTTCATGCCATGGTGGGCATTGATCTCTCTAACTAGGTATAGGTAATGAGAGTCGCACTCTCGCAATCATACCTGATAAGGCCAATGAAATCCGCGCCTCGCTGGAAGCCCCGCCTTCCACAGGTAATACAGCTATTGTACCTCATTTCCATCCTTCAGGGAATAGTAGCCCAAAGCGAGAGCATGTGCGCACTGTTCCCCAGCAATAGGGAGCGAGCCAAGGTTTGGAGGGAGCGAGACTGAGTCTCTCCCCGTCTGTTGATGCACACCACCACTGACATATTGTCGGTTCTCACGGGCACAAGCCGGTCTGAGAAAAGCAGGGGGAAAAGCAGCACTGATAAACCCTTAGGAGCTCCGGGTAATTGACATGGTGCACTTCGCAACCAGAGTCCATACCTCCCGAATCGAGTTGCCTTTGTACAACGGACCCCATCCTTGGGGGGATACGTCTGTCGTGATCACCTTGCAGGGATAGAAAAGTCGACATGATGATGCTGCAGAAGCGTGGGGGACACACAACAAATTGTAGCATGTTCGCATGATCTATGGCGACTGCACATGCGCTCCATTGGTCAGAGCAGGAATGAAAAGCTCTGAGATTGTGAAAGACAGCTTATTTCGAGGTTCATATGAACCACAGAGACCGTGTCTGAGATAATAGCATGGTCGTGTCCAACACTGCTTGTCCCATAACCTATATATATAACCTTTCACTCAACATCAACAAAACAAAGGAGGTGATCGTGGACTTCAGGAAACAGCAGAGGGAGCACACCCCTATCGACATCGACAGGACCGCAGTGGAGGAGAAGGTGGAAAGCTTAAAGTTCTTCGGCGTACACATCACTGACGATCTGAAATGGTCCACCCACACAGACAGTGTCTCTTCAACCTTAAGGAGTCTTTGGCTTGGCCCCTAAAATCCTCAAACTTTTACAGATGCACAATTGAGAGCATCCTGTCGTGCTGTATCACCGCCTGGTACGGGAACTGCACCGCCCGCCCTATAGAGGGTGGTGCAGTCTGCCCAACGCATCTTCGGGGGCAAACTACAGCACCCAATGTCACAGGAAGGACAAAAAGATAATTGAGGACATCAACCACCCGAGCCTGTTCCCCCCCTATCATCCAGAAGGCGAGGATAGTACAGGTGCATCAAAGCTAGGACCGAGTGACTGAAAAACAGCTTCTATCTCAAGGCCATCAGACTGTTAAATAGCCATCACTAGCCGGCTTCCATGCGGTTATGCAACGCTGCACCTTAGAGGCTGCTGCCCTATATAGACTTGGAATCACTGGCCACTTTAATAATGGAACACTAGTCACTTTACTAGTATTTACATGCTGCTTTAATCATCTCATATGTACAGTTGAAGTCGGAAGTTTACATACACCTTAGCCAAATACATTTAAACTCAGTTTTTCACAATTCCTGACATTTAATCCTAGTAAATATTCCCTGTCTTAGGTCAGTTAGGATCACCACTTTATTTTAAGAATGTGAAATGTCAGAATAATAGTGGAGAGAATGAATTATTTCAGCTTTTATTTCTTTCATCACATTCCCAGAATGTCAGAAGTTTACATACACTCAATTAGTATTTGGTAGCATTGCCTTTAAATTGTCTAACTAGGGTCAATTGTTTCGGGTAGCCTTCCACAAGTTTCCCACAATAAGTTGGGTGAATTTCTGAATTTCCTTCTGACAGAACTGTAACTGATTCAGGTTTGTTGGCCTCCTTGCTCGCACACTTTTTTTCAGTTCTGCCCACAAATGGTATATAGGATTGAGGTCAGGGCTTTGTGATGGCCACTCCAATACCTTGACTTTGTTGTCCTTAAGCCATTTTACCACAACTTTGGAAGTATGCTTGGGGTCATTGTCAATTTGGAAGACCTATTTGCGACCAAGCTTTAACTTCCTGACTGATGTCTTGAGATGTTGCTTCAATATATCCGCATCATTTTCCTTCCTCATGATGCCATCCGTTTTGTGAAGTGCACCAGTCCCTCCTGCAGCAAAGCACCCCCACAACATGATGCTGCCACCCCGTGCTTCACAGTTGGGATAGTGTTCTTCGGCTTGCAATCCTCCCCCTTTTTCCTCCAAACATAACGATGGTCGTTATGGCCAAACAGTTGTATTTTTGTTTCATCAGAACAGAGGACATTTTTCAAAAAGTACGATCTTTGTACCCATATGCAGTTTTAAACCGTAGTCTGGCTTTTTTATGGTGGTTTTGGAGCAGTGGCTTTTTCCTTGCTGAGCGGTCTTTCAGGTTATGTCAATATAGGACTTGTTTTACTGTGGATATGGATACTTTTGTACCTGTTTCCTCCAGCACCTTCACAAGGTCCTTTGCTGTTGTTCTGGGATTGATTTTCACTTTCCACACAAAAGTATGTTAATCTCTAGGAGACAGAACGCGTCTCCTTCCTGAGCGGTATGACGGTTGCGTGGTCCCATGGTGTTTATACTTCCGTACAATTGTTTGTACAGATGAATGTGCTACCTGGGGCGGCAGGAAGCCTTGTGGTTAGAGTGTTGGGCCAGTAACTGAAAGGTTGCTGGATCGAATCCCTGAGCTGACAAGGTAAAAATCTGTCGTTCTGCTCCTGAACAAGGCAGTTAACCCACTGTTCCTAGGCCGTCGTTGTAAATAAGAATTTGTTCTTAACTGACTTGCATTGTAAAATAAAAGTTAAATAAAACAATTTAAAAAAATAAACCTTCAGGCGTTTGGAAATATCTCCCAAGGATGAACCAGACTTGTGGAGGTCTACAATTCTATTTCTGAGGTCTTGGCTGATTTCTTTTGATTTTCCCATGATGTCGAGCAAAGAGGCACTGAGATGGAAGGTAGGCCTTGAAATACATCCACAGGTACACCTCCAATTGACTCAAATGAAGTCAATTAGCCTATCAGAATCTTCTAAAGCCATGACATCATTTTCTGGAATTTTCCAAGCTGTTTAAAGGCACAGTCAACTTAGTGTATGTAAACTTCTGACCCACTGGAATTGTGATATAGTGAATTATAAGTCAAATAATATGTCTGTAAACAATTGTTGGAAGAATTACTTGTGTCATGCACAAAGTAGATGTCCTAACAGACTTGCCAAAACTATAGTTTGTTAACATGAAATCTGTGTAGTGGTTGAAAAATGAGTTTTAATGACTTCAACTGTATATACTGTATTCTAATCTACTGTATTTTAGTCAATGCCACTCCGACATTGCTCAATTTAATATTTATATATTTCTTAATTCCATTCTTTTACTTTTAGATTTGTGTGTATTGTTGTGAATTGTTAGATATTACTGCACTGTTGGAGCTAGGAACACAAGCATTTCGCTACACCCGCAATAACATCTGCTAAATATGTGTATGAGACCAATAACATTTGATTTAATTTGATTTGGAACTTCAGCACAGAACGTCCAGGGGGTCAGCATGCTCTATTACCAAAGGACAGTTTCGTGTTCCAATTGTTCCCTTTCGTCTGTACAAACAATTGTACGAAAGTATAAACACCATGGGACCACGCAGCCGTCATACCGCTCAGGAAGGAGAAGCGTTCTGTCTCCTAGAGATTAACGTACTTTTGTGCGGAAAGTGAAAATCAATCCCAGAACAACAGCAAAGGACCCTGTGAAGGTGCTGGAGGAAACAGGTACAAAAGTATCCATAGCCACAGTAAAACGAGTCCTATATTGACATAACCTGAAAGACCGTAGTATTTTGTACCGAAGTTGACTGACTGAAAGGGAACACACATCAAGGAATGCACACACATGTAATCACCTGCACTGTGCATGCACACACACAGGACCCATAGAGGGATGTTTTAGATATAATACCCAGATGTTGCAGTGGCAGCCCTGTCCCCACCTCCCCCTTCCCATCCCACTCAACATACAGTACAGGACATCGCGCTGTCATACTGTGTTCAACCGCGTTGGATCTTGCCTAGCCATCTTGTTTCAAGAGGACCACAATGGAAGTCCCAGACTTTATTGTGTGTTATCCTCGATGATTTTACTTATTCAATGATTTTACTTTTTCAAGTTTTATGTGTGCTTGTTTTTTTAAATGGTTGAACTAATAAACTAAACAAACATTTAAATGCAACCCCCCACAGAGACAGTATGGGAAGATGGTGGGAACTGACTGAGGGTTTCCATGGCTACATCTAAGCATCATGTGCCGACTTCCTACACTTCATTTCAGTCATGTATTCTCATTCCCATCCTCAGAATCCACCAGTCCATACCCCAGGCTACCAATACCTTGAAACCCCTGCTGTGGTTGCCATGGCAACAGTGTCATCGTATACATGTATTTTATTAAGAGAACATTTTAATTCAGACAGTCATCGAATGATATAGACATTGTGGATACCATGTGTGCAAAACAATACCACTTAAAACTGTGCTTTCCTGTCCACACAAATTACAACCTCATATTAAATGTCTCCTTACTGATGGTCACACAACAGGACCTGAGGCTGGGAGCTTGTCCCTCTGTGAACTGGTACCGAATGACATCATGCACCAGAGCAGAACAGAACACAGGAACAGACTACCCTGCAATGGCAGAGAGAATAGGTGGAGGGAATCTCTCTCTCTCTCTCTCTCTCTCTCTGTCTCTCTCTCTCTCTCTCTCTCCCCTCTCCTCTCTGGTAGAACAGTAAGCCGTGCAGCAGGATATATACAAGGAACACTGTACAGTGCATAAGCTCCCTCCACACCAGATGCTACAGATAGTGTCCTGTGCTGAATGGATCCCATTCGTGAGTTTCCCCCATACAATGTAACAGTACCAAAAGGTGAGGGAATATTACCACCACACTTCAATACTGTTATGTTACCACTGACTGACGTATGTGTCGTATTGCCTTGCAAACGCCAGGAATCCTCTAGTGCATCTTCCACCACCACAGTATTCACTACATAAACGTCCACATCGGCTCCCAGAAGAACAGACCTCTTAGTTTATTGTTTTGCACCCAGGAGTCTGTCTATAGCTCTCACTAACGCTCTCACTCTACCCCCTCTCTGCCTCTCTCCCTCTGGTGTTGCTTGCTGTCAGCTTTCTCAGCCAGCTTCTCTCTCCCCTCTAGCTCTCTCTCTCTCTCTCTCTCTCTTTCTAGTTGTACCTCTCTTTCTCTCGCCCTCCGTTTCTCTTGCTCTCGCTCGCACTCTCTCCCTTTCCACACAAAGACTCGTTATCTTGTGCTGGCTGAAGCGCTGAAGCCTGACTGAGGTAGAGGAGGAGAGTCCTTGGAGATCACATAAAGAGAAAGAGGAAAAGGAGAGAGAGAGAGAGAGAGAGAGAGAGAGAGAGAGAGAGAGAGAGAGAGAGAGAGAGAGAGAGAGAGAGGGGAGGGGGTGATGGACTGGTGTACTCTGACAATTTTGACAAAATAGCAGAAAGGGCAAGGAGAGATTTGCAATACTAAATCTCACTTTTATAATCCCTAACCCTGCATTGCCCCCTTGTATAACAGACAGACACAACAACACTGTGTCACTTTACAGGCTCGGGTTGTCACAAACAGCATGGAGATGAGTGACAAAGCTTAGTGGGAAGCACCGATGCCAGCCCCTGTCCTGACCCTGTCCACAGGCACTCAGTCTCGATGATGAATACGGGCCAACTGTCAACTCAACTTATCTCACTGCCCTAAAATACCCTCCTGCATCTCCTCTCTTCCTCTCTCTCTTCTCTGGCTTACCTCTCATCTCTACTCCTCCTCCTCCTCCTCCACTCATTCATTGGGTTGATGGTGTTTGTGTCATACAGCAGAGAAGAGCCCTGACTCACTCACTGCAGTGAGACTGGTTGAATTAGCGCTAGGCTAGCTAGCTAGCCTCCATTCAGCCTCCAGACAAGGAAGCACTCGTTAGATTCTAGAATGACGTCGAAGAGAGGGTCAATTAAATGAGGTTCCTAAAGGAACAGCCCCTAATGTCATCTGGCGCTGAAGAAGCCTACTGCCGCAGACATGCACAAAGACATGCACTCCCCCATGCACACACACACACACACACACACACACACACACACACACACACACACACACACACACACACACACACACACACACACAAAGACACACAGACCTGTTTTTCACCTCTGGGTACTGGGAGTACAAGGGAGCAGGGAGGGGCTGGATGGTACTGAAGGAGATGTGGGGGAGTTCACTTTATGGAACAATGTTTCCTCTTCCTATCCACACAAATGTGGCCAATTTTTCAGTTTCAGTTGAGAATGTTACTGGATTGACAGAATTTAGAGAGAGAGAAAGAGAGAGAGAGAGAGAGAGAGAGAGAGAGAGCGAGAGCGAGAGCGAGAGCAAGAGCGAGAGCGAGAGAGTGAGAGCGAGAGCGAGAGAGAGAGCGGGGGGAGAGAGAAAGAGAGAGAGAAGTGGACAGACAAAGACTAAAATAAAAATCTAAAATTAAACTAGGCGCCATCGAACAAATGCCATTCATGTGTTCTGCCATTATATTCCAAATAGACATGAGTCATGACCAATACCAGACAGAGAGCTGTATCCCCCTTATTCAGAGAGATCAGTATACCAGACAGAGAGCTGTATCTCCCTTATTCAGAGAGATCAGTATACCAGACAGAGAGCTGTATCTCCCTTATTCAGAGAGATCAGTATACCAGACAGAGAGCTGTATCTCCCTTATTCAGAGAGATCAGTATACCAGACAGAGAGCTGTATCTCCCTTATTCAGAGAGATCTTCACAGTCAGTATGATCTTATAATGATACCAGAAACATCTGCTTTAAGATGGAAGGTGACAGAAAGGTGTTAGAACTTCAGTCCCTCTACGACTATTCTGACTATCCTGTGTGTGTGTGTGTGCGTGTGTGTGTGTGTGTGTGTGTGTGCGTGTGTGTGTGTGTGTGCGCAGCAGCTACAATTTACCCATACATTAATGAAAACTGGTTGCTATAGCAATACCAGACATATAGCACCCAGACAAACATCCCAAATCCCACAGCCTAATGAGAGAAGGAATACCCTTCATCTTAAACCAGCGCACCACTCAAATCCTATAAGGGACACTGGAACATCCATCAATCTACATTCTACACAACAGAATAGAACGTGTTGTTAAGCTGATAATAGTATTGGGGACAGAAGGCCTGGCATTCTGTCAGTATGCACTCACAGTCTAAAGCTTTTGGAGAACAAAGACCAGCGTAAGATCATGAACCACAATTATTTGCAAAGATAATCTACGGACACTTGTCTCATGAGCTAACGCGTCACTGGAAATCAATTAAAATCGCTAGAAAAAATCTAAACAAATGCACTCTAATGAGAGGCATAACATATGTTAATTGACCGCTGACTGAATAAACAGTAGCCTGTACAACTGCACAAAATATGGCACGAAAAGAGGAGATAGTGGAGACGTCCAATTACTACTGTATGTTTCCTAGAGCGTGTTAGTGAGCCCTTTTCAATGCTCTCTTCTCCTAGAGACTGGTGAAACTAATTGTGCTGCATTTAAAATCTGCCACTGCTCTCTCTCAACATCTCTCTCTCTTTATCTCTCTTTCTCTCTCTCTCTATTGCTCTCTCACACACACTCCCGCTTTCTGTCTATTTCTCTCTCTCTTTCTCGTTTCAACTTCTCTCTCCATCATTTGCCTCTTTCTGTATTTCTTTATCTCAATCTGTTTCTCTCTATATATCTGTTTCTCTCTATATATCTGTTTCTCTCTCTCTCTCTCAACATCCCTCTGTCTCTCTCTCTCTCCTCTCCCTCTCTCTTTCTCTCCATATCTATTTCTTTCTCTCTGCCATATTCTCTCTCTCCAACCAAAAGTGGAGTGAGGAGATGCAAAGTAATTATCTAGATGAAAGGGGAATGTGAGCGGAGCTGCGTATCTCCTGTCTGCATTCTGTCTGCTAGTTTATTTAATGGTAAGTACCAACAAAAGCAGGAGTCTTAAAGAGGCGTGAGCATGGTTGGCTATGATTGGGGGGTTGGAGAATAAGTGTTTACTAAACCTGCAAATAGAACCCTGATGAACATGTGTCCACTAAACCAAGGCAAATGCTTAGAATACAATACATTCACAGTGGTTTGCTAGGTCATACACATTTTTTTTATTAAACTGAATAATCCCAAATAATGACCATCTCTTACAAGTAATGAACATGTGAAATGAATTAATCACCCTTTCAGCTGACCCTAGCACCCTGGTTAATCCATAGATGTTACCTTTTGTAAACGGCGTGTCCTCTCCTAGGGGGTGAACAGCAATATGCTGCTGGAGACTGAGTGAACGTTCCAATCAGCTGCCATGGCAACCAGCCATGAGGTGGAGTGGGGAGTGAGGGGAAGGGGGTGGAGGCTATGGGAGAGCACTATGCTGAAGCATGAGCTGGACTGGGAAGTATACCACATCTCACAAAGAAGAACTGTTATGTATGCTAGCCAGGAGAGGAGAGGACTATAGATACAATATACAGTGTGGTTGCACACAATAGCTATGGAGTTGTATCAATGACAACACAGAATGACCCATTGAAATGTAGAATAGTGATCTGATTATACTGTACATGGACAATACAGTATATACTATCATATTAGTATTATTATGCAGCATTCATTGGAAGTGTAACTAGAAAAAAAACATTTACAGACAATGATGCAACCTCTCTCTCTCTCTGAAATTGCAACAATGTATCCTTCACCCTAATAATATACAGTCAATGCATGATGAAAACATGGCATGACCTCTAGTAATATAATTTACCCATTGGAAGTTGCTTGATGATGGATTTGATAGACAGACGGAGACTCAGGGTGACCTTTGCAGAGTGTGTGTGTGTGTGTCTTACAGTAGAGTTCAAACCGTTTTTTGTTGGTTCATAAGTGTTCCGTGACAGCATTAGTATTGCTACTGCACCAGACAAGCACTCTCTCAAAGCGGGCCAAGACATAAAGTCTGGACATGCATAAACAAAGTGCCTGTTTTTTTGTCATTGTGTATGTGTGTCTATGTCTTAGCATTGTATTGTGTAATAACACTCCATACTTCTCCAGTTCTCCTGCTATCTCCTGTTGAGATAATAACCATGGGGTGATGGACAAAGAGAAGCTCCACCCAGATATATCAAGTAGCATTCAGCCTACACTGGCACTCAGCTGGCCCACTCACTACATGGTGGCTACTTCTCCCATCAGGAACCTTTAAGAAAATGCAGCACAGACGGCTAACAGGGCTGTTAGTTGGACAGCCCATATATGGAGTTCATGTTTAAAAAATCTATCTATACAAACTGGAATAACAATGATTGGACGAGTCAAAGCCAACCTACCTTAGATGCTGAGAGATCAAGTTAGGTTGTTGGCATGAGAAGTCGCTGGCCTGTAAAGAAATGCGCACAGGTGACTACTGATGAGCTAATGTATTATTTTTTGACAATGGCTGAAATATAGCGAAATACACAATTCACTGATAGTGTGGATTGGATTCTCATGGAAACTACTCATGCAGTGAGACACAGCTTATAGTGAGAGTTTGGCTTGGGGAAGTGGAAGTGGAAAGCAAACATTGCTGCCCCATCCCCCTCATCCCATCTTCCTCCCTCTCTTCCTCCCCCTTCTCCTCTGGTGATGAATAATTGGTTCCCAGGGGACTCAGGAGTGGGGCCCAGCAGCTCTACACACACAGAGATGCCCTTTCTCAACAGACTGACTTGGGCTGTAGCCTCCTCTCTGCAGAACTGAAGTGTGTAAGAGTGTGTGTGTGTGTGTGTGTGTGTGTGTGTGTGTGTGTGTGTGTGTGTGTGTGTGTGTGTGTGTGTGTGTGTTTACAAGCGCATAGTTTTTTTGTTATAAGACATGCAAATACAGTTTAATCAATCTGTTATAACTACGTGTAACCTCCGAATGAGTTAAACAGAAAAGGTTAAACTGTGATGTCATGAATTTTTTCAGGGTACTAGCATATAAACTACAGCTTATATACAGTATAACCAATGTCTAACATGTATTATACTAGAACATAGTGGTGAAAGATTATTACATGAAAACATAATGTAGTTATTCCTGTGACAAAGCGACAAAACCTGAAGGCTATGAGGCCTCTATGACAAACCACGTATCGCACAATAAAACGTACTATTCTATTCCATAACACTGTATATTTGCATAATATGTGCATTGTTACTGTAACATCTCTCATGCACTCATCAGCTTGTTGAAGACTCAGATAGTGAAAAAGCACAGTAATGCGCTCAGGGTATCGCGGTATACCGTGCTATCTAGGAATTGAAAAGGCTAGCGGGAAAGACAAATACTGAGGTATCCAAAACAGTAACTTACCAATCATCTTGTCAAACCATCACAAAAAAACTGGCAACTGTAAACGATGATGTCCCGTATTGGCTAAAATAAACAAATGAATAGTCTAAATGACAACTGTTAAATTAAAGGCTAATTATCAATGCAGCTGAAATGATATTTGCGGACTATACACACAAACGCTTAGCAGTGTGATATGGTCCTGTAATTGATTATGTTGTAGATGAATTAGTAGGTTTTGCAGCACAACAGATGCGTGGAGGATTTTTCGGCAGCGCGCGCTGACAATGGTGGAGAGAAAGAGGTTGACACGAGTGCTCCAGGCAACGTGACTACGGTTAGCCAATCATACCCAGGTGAATGAAATTATGGATAGTGGACTACCAAGGTGTCAGCTACTGTAGCTAATAATTATGCATGTTTTTGCAACATTCAGCCTATCTTTGAAAACATAAAACAATGTTTAGGTCAACTCCAACAAACATAATTGTGGTCTTTGGTCTTCAGATAAGAAGCTGTGTGTGTGTGCGTGTGTGTGTATGAGTGTGTGCGTGTGTGTGCGCGTGCGTGAGTGCGTTAGTGTGTGTGTGTGTGTGTGTGTGTGTGTGTGTGTGTGTGTGTGTGTGGCTCAGCTATGGATTTGGTGCGGTGGAAATGTTTTGCTGCCATCCAGTGGAACGCTAGGCTATAATACCAGGGTATTTAAATACTTAACCATGTATTGTTTTATGTGTTGAGCTGTCAAGAATAATAATTATATTTGAATGTCATAGCTGAGGTACAGAAACACCCTGCCGGTATGTTTCCACAAGTTGTTATAGTTGTATAATAACTAATGTATATAGTATATTCTGTATGATTTAAATGTGATATTTTATTAAATTTGTTTTATTCAAGTGTTGGATTTGGGTATAGCACACCGTGTATTTGAATAGATTACTTAATAGCAACTACTACTACTGTATCACAACTTGCCGTGATTGGGAGTCCCATAGGGCAAGCGCACAATTGGCCCATCGTCGTATGAGTTTGGCCGGTGTAGGCCGTCATTGTAAATAATATTTTTTTCTTAACTGATTGCCTAGTTAAATAAAGGTTAAATATAAAAATATATATAAAATACTTGGGGACATTTGCAGCATTGGCCTAAATATTTTATTGTCAATGGGTACAGGTACTGGAGAGCGTGATATTAGAGCCATGAGACAGTAGAGGGCGCTCACAGCCCACATACTGCACTGGATCCATTCTGTTCCGTTTGCATTCTCTGTGGTTTTACAGATGTATTTGATCACTCTTTGTTGCTTTTCCTGCATAGCAGTAAATGCAAACTTGTAGTGTGATTGAGTTTTAAAAAAGCTTCTAAAGTTTGTATCAACCCCTACAAAAATATCCATTAACCCCTTCAAAAATATCCTTAATTATAATCCACATAATAATTCACATTTCATGTTCTGCTGTAGCAAACTGGCTTAAATTAAGATCCTACATCTGTATTGATGACAGGCACTGGGGGGCTCATTGTAGTCTACATACACAAAGGTAACACATTTTGATTGTCTTGCACGTTCGTCGTCTTCCATATGTCTTGCTTAGTACCTGGGAAACATAGGATCTATGAAATCCCCTGTTGACTATCTAGCTACATTCCAATGAGAGCAAAACGAGATGGAGTCACTTTTTCCAGCAGCAGCAGTACAGAGAGAGAGAGGTGGCTGAGAAATGTCCAGATACCATCTGGGTTTGTGTTTAAAGAGTGGTCTGGTCTGGGCAGAGTACCAAGCCAAACAAGCTAACTATAGCCTAAAGCTTAGGATACGTTTAATAACTATTTGCTTGTAGTCTAGTCAATCCCCTCCAAAACGTTAAGATGCAGCTTTCCCTCTCCAAAACCCAAAACTGTCTATGTGGCAATCTATCTCTTCAGTCTGGTTTCTGGGAAGTCGTTCGTTAAACTATTCCATCCGGCTGTCAAGAGAACATGAAGAAAGATTGAACGGGGAAAACAGTGTAATGGTTGTGGAAAAAATCTCCAATAACAGTTTATGCATATGTTATTTTGATCAAACATTTTTACAAAACATTTTTTAAAATGTCAGTACACTGTTTAAAACCTATCGTGAAATAAACACAACTAATTAATATAAAAGGAAATGTTTGATAATGTCACATAATGTCCAAAGCATTGAGTGCCATGTGCATCTCTATTGTAGCTGTTGAACTACTCAAACACCCCACTAAACATTGTGTAAACATAGGCTGCAGTATAAGTATTAGTGTTCCCTAGGTAGAATGTCCCTTCTCACCTGCCGTATCAGGTGACGTGTGAAAACCAAGCTCTGAAGTAAACCTCAGTAACTGGAGTATGTGAGACAGAGATCTGATCCTGAATGACTATGTGTTCCTAGAAAGCCACGAATGGCTCATACCTACTCACGTCTAGTACTGCATGCAGAAAGTTTAGAGATAAGAGCTTTTATTTGGATACAAAAAAACAATACAGTGGTTTTCTGTGGAGAACTTCTCTGTAGAGAAATACACCCCCACCCTACTTTTTGCATTCCATGATAACAAATTGCTGTCCAAGCATCCAGAATATATTCCTACTTCTCGTGACATGGCTGATATGTCGATGTTGAGTTATGTCTTTTTGTATTTTAAGAGTTTTCCATGGGAATGAAGCGGACTTTAAGAACTACAGATCATGAGGCCCATTTTGTGCATGTGTTTGTGTGTGTGCGTGCGTGTGTGCACGCATGTGATGGCTGTAACCCCTGTAAGAAGAGTGTGCCAGGCGGATACAGGATCCATCTGAAAGTGACACACATACCTTTGGCCTCCACTAAATAATGTATATGCCACAGGTTCAAAGGAAGCTGGATTCTATATCCCCACAGTACTATCAGATGCATCTATCATGGCCTCGCATTCATTAAGATTATCTGATCTCTCGCTCAATCTTTATCCATCTCTATCCCGCTGTATCCCTCTCTTTATTCGCTGAGCTGAACGACTAGATGAACGACTAGCTCTCTCTCTCTCTCTCTCTCTCTCTCTCTCTCTCTCTCTCTCTCTCTCTCTCTCCCTTTTCTTTATAGCCTTCATGGGGTACAGGTATATGAAGTAATAGATGGTACAGTTGCCAAGGTACTCTCTGAAATCCTATTGCTTTAAAAAAGTAATTTTGGCATACCTGAGAGGACCACAGAGTTTCACAATCTATACATAAGAAGTTAAATTCATATCACATGGTTGACGATTCAGTGCTTAATCTCATTCAGAAAACCCAGCAAAACCTTACAGTACAGTTAGCGTATCCTCACACAGCATGAAGTCCCCACACTCAAAGGCCCTTGTCTTGACACAAAAAAATGTCAATGCAAAGCTGCAAGAGCCACCATTAAAGTTACAGGGGGACAAAGAAAAATAGTAGAAAAGTTGTCCTCCATTGGTGTAAGTAAAGGAAAAAATGTTTTTAAACTGTCAAATAAACCTTTAGCTGTGCCCAGTGCACTAAAACTCTCACAATGAAAGGAAGGGCAGTAAGTGTTAATGAAATGAACAATAAAACAACCATCATACTGGAGGTTAATTGTGACGGAGCTTCCATGGTTTGTTTAGGAATAATGGGATTGGAGCCCGACAAGGCCTGGGCTGGGGTTGGGCGGTGTGAGGGTGGAGACGTTGTCAACCCTGGGTCTCAACTGTTTCCTGTCAGCCTGGCCTGTCGGAGGAAGAGAGTTAGTGGGCTGAACTGTATTCTGGAGTTCCTTGCTTCAGGATTACGTAAAAAGGTAGGCTATAATACTACTATTAGTGTAATTATTACATTTAGGCCTTATGTTGGTCTGTCTGTCTGTCTGTCTGTCTGTCTCTCTCTCTCTCTCTCTCTCTCTCTCTCTCTCTCTCTCTCTCTCTCTCTCTCTCTCTCTCTCTCTCTCTCTCTCTCTCTCTCTCTCTCTCTCTCTCTCTCTCTCTCTCTTTGTCTCCCAGTCTCTCTCTAATGTGAATATTTATTTCTCATAGCTCTGTAGCTGACGTTACTGTGAGCCAAAACTGTGTGTCACTGGGAAAAACTTTTTCTCTCTCCTCTCCCTCTCTCGTCCTCTGAAGGCCAGCCTCTCTGTACCGTCTATCAGACTGCTTTGTCTAGAGCAGCCATCTACTCCTCTTACTCTCTTTCTCTCTCTCTCTCACAATACTCCCTCTTTTTCTCTCTCTTCCTTTCTCCCCCTTTTACCTCTCAGTCATACAATAGGCTTCCCCTGTACGCTCCTGCCTGGAGGAAAGAACGGGGGGATACTGTTTCCACAACAATGGAAATTCAATCAGGAAATGGAGAGAAGATCGAGGTGGTGAGTGGCGAGTCATTGGCGACCTCGGACTCCGTTTCCTCCTCGCCGTATCTCCCTGGCCCTCAGGCAGACGGCACGGATGACCTAGTACTCCGGGAGGACCTCCAGGCTGCCAAGACCATTGAAAGGTTTGACATCCCTCTGAGTAGCCTGAAGAGGATGTTTGAGAAGCCCCCGGGAGCAGCCAACACCGTAAGTACACTTATCTGTTTATTATGCAGTACAGCTTTATGTGAAT
Organism: Thymallus thymallus; assembly: GCA_023634145.1. Classification (NCBI taxonomy): domain Eukaryota; kingdom Metazoa; phylum Chordata; class Actinopteri; order Salmoniformes; family Salmonidae; genus Thymallus; species Thymallus thymallus. The sequence goes on from CM042419.1 coordinate 11,202,922, forward strand.
TGAATGTTTTAGCCAAACAGTTCCCTAACTTACTGTGGCCCAAAGCTCTCTGTCTTTTAACTGTTTGGGAAAGCACCGACTGTTGGGCAATTATGTGCTACATTTACTGTGAGAAACTGAATAAAACTTTCAAAAATAAGTTATTATGCATCTGTCTGTAGTTTCTGAGCAACAGTAAGCAGAGTATCAGTGTAGATAGAGGGAGGTCTGGTGACCATTGGCATCACAGCTTTCAAAAACATCAGCTCTGCTGCTAATTTTAGTGATCTTGTTGCGTCTTTCACTTAATTCCATAGATACATCTATTCTAGTTTCAGGATCACTATGTGGGATCCTGCGAAAGCCTTCTGTGTGACCACTGACACATAGAAAACCCCTGGCATAGCACCTGGTTTCAGTATTCTGCCCCCTCTTTTTATTGCGTTCGGTTTACACATTAGAAAATGCACTATTTAGTAAGATGGATGGTTTAAGTTGGTAAGATTGAAGAAGACGAAAAGGGATAGAAAGTATGATTGAAAGAGCAGTGGACACCAGTGCCCAGTCTGGGCCCAGTCTAGGGCCCAGTCTAGGGGTTAGGAGTATTGTTACAAAGACATGAACAAGAATACTTTGAGCATCTTCTCTCTGGACAAATGGTGTTTTGAAAGGTATCTTTAAAAACATATACTGAAAAACCAGATAAATATGATTCATCCTTTGGCAAAGGGTTTACCCAAAGTTTGTTGACTTTGGGTAAAGTGCTTACGTCTTCTTTTTCCGCTGAATTCGAGGGCGATTGACTCACCGCCTCACCGCCTGGTTTTCTATCACATTACAGCTGGCTGCTTTCAGAGGAAAATCTAAGGCGCTTGGAAGCAAAGTGGGTCATTTTGGGGAAAGCATCCAACAGCCAAATGTCTACCAGTGAGTAACGAAGGGTCCATCTGACCAAGTTATTCTCTTAGGTAGTTTTAACACCATCGTGATGTCAACCATATTCTTCCCAAATCTGGCCATGTGTTCGTAATTCCAAATATCCTCCACAGATTAGATCGGTTTATAACTAAAATACAAATATTATCATAATATCCTTAGTGAATCTATAAGGTACCAGCAGATGGCGTGAAGAGCACAGCAAAACAGAGGGAAGTGAGTCTCTCACCATTAGCTGCACCGAGACATCTGTATTGATCTCTTGTTATCCTCTTGTCTATGAAGTGTAGCCTATATACACAATTGATGTTGCTCAGCCCCGGCCATGGCATTACTGTCCTCTTGAGAGTTGTAAAGGGAACTTCATCATGCTGTAAATAAAGGAAATGACTGTGTCTCAGTGTCAACCACCTTAAGGAAGTTACGTTTTTTTATAAACTAGATCAGAGCTTATTGGTTTATTCGGATCCCCGTGAGCTTTTGCCGAAGCAGCAGCTACTCTTCCTGGGGTCCACACAAAACACACAACATGACAAGTAACAAAACTCTGATACACTGATAGACAAGAACAGTCACACACATGTAAAATACAACCATAAAGAAACAATACAACTAAAGAATAATGTGTGTGTGTGTAGATTGTGTGTGTTAGAGTGTGATAGTGTGTTTGTGTGTGTGTGTCATTTCACAGTCCCCTATTTTCTCCATTTTTTGAAGGTCATTTTGCTGTTTGCTTGAGTAATTGGAGATGGAAGGGAGTTCCATGCGATCATGGCTCTGTATAATACTGTGTGTTGTCGTGAATTGGTTTTGTGCTTGGGGACTGAGAAGAGACCCCTGTCTTGTGTGGTATGCATGGGTGTCCGAGCTGAATGTTATTTGATTATGCAGACAATCTGGAATTTTCATCACAGTAATACTTCTCGTGAAAACTAGACGAGAAGCTGTTCATCTCTCGTCCACTCTCAACCAGGAAAGACTATTATGCATGTTGTTGATGTTAGTTCTGTACGTGCAGTTTAGGGCAAGGTGTGCTGCTCTGTTTTGAGACAGCTGTAGCTTTCTAAGTCTTTCTTTGCTACACTTGACCATATTACCGGACAGTAATCAAGATGGGACAAGACCAGAGCCTGAACAACTAGTACAGTTGACTTTGTGTCAAAAACAGACATACCCCTCCCCATCTTCAAAACAACTTTTTCAATATGACTTGACCATGATAATTTACCATCCAATGTTATACCTAGGAGTTTAGCTTCCTCAATGTAATGCACAACAAAGGTCCTAGAAAATGTTTTGAACCAAATAGAATGCTTTTAGTTGTATATGTATTTAAGACCAGTGTATTATGAATCACCCATTCTGATACTGACCAACTTCTTATTCATCAATCCAGTGAGCTCACTGGCTTTGGTTGCTTAGTTATGGGACTCATAGTAGCCCTGACTACTTCATAACTAAATGATTTGTCACCTGACCATAGCCTATAATTAGGGCCCAGAGTTGTTCCTGACCATATAGTCTATACCTATGGTCTAGAGTTGTTCCTGACCATATAGCCTTAACTGGGTCCAAAGGTTGTTGCTAGTTATCTCATGGTCAGGGAAAACTCTGAGCCCTACTCATAGTAAACATACAGTAGTCCCAGCTCTGTAGTTTTTAGAGCTATTGAGGCGGCAGCACAGCTGCAGTATGGTGTCCCTCTAGTCTGCCGACTGTGGGCTGAAACCTGTACTGTAGGTGACACATGCTTCCTGTGCAGTGCAGCGCCATGCACAGACGACGGGGCTTATTCCACACTGTGTTATTTAAGGCCTATTCCTGGAGTTTTATGGTTACGCTGTATTTTAAAAATAACCCTGTAATTGGTATGTCGGCTGTGGTTGACAGCGGGGGAGTGGAGGGCCTTTAAATATTGCCAGCCTGCCTCAGGTCAGATGGGAGCGCAGGCAGAGTGGAGACGTGGATCTATAGGGAACTGGATTATGCCTGTCGTAGTCAGAGTTCTGGACTGGGTCCTGCTGTCAGTCTGTCTTCTTATGTGAATGTGTGTGCTGGTGTTGCTTCAGATCACAAAGAGGAAGGTGAATTCAGCCAAAGTGACCTCATTGACAAGTTAAAATCATGAGAGAGAGAGAGAGAGAGAGAGAGAGAGAGAGAGAGAGAGAGAGAAAGAGAGAGAGAGGGAGAGGGAGAGTCAGGGAGAGGGAGAGTCAGAGAGAGGGAGAGGGAGAGTCAGAGAGAGGGAGAGGGAGAGTCAGAGAGAGGGAGAGCGAGAGAGAGGGAGGAAATGAGGTGGGAAGGAAGAGGAGGTTGGGTTGGGGGAGGGGGAGGGGGAGGGAGAGTGAGTGACTAAAGATGTGAAAGGAAATGTGAAATGTTTCTCAGATGACTGTAGTTTGCTGCGACCACAACACTGAACCACTGATGCCAAAGGTCCAAAAGATTCAATCTTTCGCAGACATTCTTTGGCTCAGAATAGCTGGCTATGTCTCAAAAACTTCATTTGGTACTGAGTGAAATGTTGTATTTTAGGGAAAGTTAAGCCTCGTTAAGTATATTTAGACTAGTGTGGCGAGTCAGAGTGGAACAAAGCCATAACAAACCAAACACATCCTGATAAGAACAGAGTTTGGCTATTCCCCCAATGGACCTTGTCCTGTCACACATTTAGGAGCCATTTGCTTCTAACATAGTTTTGATGTAGGTTAGCACCTCTAAGACTAACATTAATTTCACATTTTAGTAATTTAGCAGATGCTTTATCCAGAGCGATTTACAGGAGCAATTAGGGTTAAGTGCCTTGCTCAAGGGCACATCGACAGATTTTCCACCTAGTTGGCTCGGGGATTCGAACCCGCAACTTTTTGGTTACTGGCCCCAAGCTCTTAAATGCTAGGCTACCCTCCACCCCCAATATCCATACAATTGGGGTTTACCTACTGTACTGTTGTGTTATACTAACGCTGAACTGCTTGTATTTCTATAGGGATCCAATATGACGACTCTCAAGCCTTCTTCTATGTCATTATTCAAGTCAAGGAAAGAGAGATAAAGCCTTGCATTTACTCTACGACATCTTTGGAATTCATCCTTTGATCAAAATTCGTAAAGAAACCGATATTTCTGTCATTATTTTGAATCTTAATTCTGAGAACATGGATACTTCACTGTTCAACTCTTCCTTTGAATCATACATAACCCGACCTTTCTATTTGACATTTAATTCTTAATGAATGATAATCAGATTTGCCGTTTCCTTTCATTTTCCTCTCCAGAAGATTAAATTCTTTTTTTTAATTTTCGTTCTGTGTGCCCATGGTGTTAAAGTGCTTTTCCGCCAAATCAGATTAATTCGGTCCCCTTCTGGGGCAAGGTGACCTGAGAAACAATAAAGCGGAATATTATTATATGATTAATACCCCTTTAGAACATTTAATTAAAGTACACTTGAATGAAGCATAATAATTTGACTGTTAATTTTTCTGTTTCACTTTGGTTTCTAATAACATTGTCAGCCACACAGTATTCACAGATAACGGGAAGTTCACCTTCTTATCTCTAACAAAAGTCAGTTCAACACAGGAACAGTGTTCACAGATCACAGAGGAAAAGGTTTGCAGCTCACTATAAAACATGACTCTATCCTTATCTGTAGGGTTGTAATGCATATTTAATAAAACGTCAGCTTTGGTGGGATATTAGATTATTTGTACAGTGGAATGCCTGGGATGTCATTGAGAGGTTAGACATTAGAGTTGAAGTTGGAAGTTTACATACACTCAGGTTGAAGTCATTAAAACTCATTTTTCAACCACTCCACAGATTTCATGTTAACAAACTATAGTTTTGGCAAGTTGGTTAGGACATCTACTTTGTGCATGACACAAGTAATTCTTCCAACAATTGTTTACAGACATATTATTTCATTAATAATTTACTATATCACAATTCCAGTGTGTCAGAAGTTTACATACACTAAGTTGACTGTGCCTTTAAGCAGCTTGGAAAATTCCAGTAAATGGCTTTAGAAGCTTCTGATAGGCTAATTGACATCATTTGAGTCAATTGGAGGTGTACCTTTGGATGTATTTCAAGGCCTATCTTTAAACTCAGTGCCTCTTTGCTCGACATCATGGGAAAATCAAAAGAAATCAGCCAAGACCTCAGATTTTTTTTTTTAGACCTCCACGCCTGAAGGTACCACTTTCATCTGTACAAAGAATAGTACACAAGTATAAACACCATGGGACCACGCAGCCGTCATACCGCTCAGGAAGGAGACACGTTCTGTCTCCTTGAGACGAACGTACTTTGGTGCAAATCAATCCCAGAACAAAAGCAAAGGACCTTGTGAAGATGCTGGAGGAAACAGGTACAAAAGTATCTATATCCACAGTAAAACGAGTCCTATATCAACATAACCTGAAAGGCCGCTCAGCAGGGAAGAAGCCACTGCTCCAAAACCACCATAAAAAAGCCAGACTACTGTTTGCATCTGCACATGGGGACAAAGATCGTACTTTTTGGAGAAATGTCCTCTGGTCTGATAAAACAAAAATACAACTGTTTGGCCATAATGACCATTGTTATGTTTGGAGGAAAAAGGGGGAGGCATCATGTTGTGGGGGTGCTTTGCTGCAGGAGGGACTGGTGCACTTCACAAAATAGATGGCATCATGAGGAAGGAAAATTATGTGGATATATATCTCAAGACATCAGTAAGGAAGTTAAAGCTTGGTCGCAAATGGGTATTTTCCTAATGGACAATGACCCTAAGCATACTTCCAAAGATGTGGCAAAATGGCTTAAGGACAACAAATTCAAGGTATTGGAGTGGCCATCACAAAGCCCTGACCTCAATCCTATAGAACATTTGTGGGCAGAACTGAAAAAGCATGTGCGAGCAAGGAGGCCTACAAACCTGACTCAGTTACACCAGTTCTGTCAGGAGGAATGGGCCAAAATTCACCCAACTTATTGTGGGAAGCTTGTGGAAGGCTACCTGAAACGTTTGACCCAAGTTAAACAATTTAAAGGCAATGATAGCAAATACTAATTGAGTGTATGTCAAATTCACATTCTTAAAATAAATTGGTGATCCTAACTGACCTAAGACAGGGAATTTGGTACTGAATTTTTACTAGGATTAAATCAGGAATTGTGAGTTTAAATATATTTGGCTAAGCTGAATGTAAAGTTCCGACTTCCAACTGTAACAATGGAGGATTGATCAACGCCAATTGGTCGTATAAGTAGCGCCAAAGCTTCACTGATTCCACTGTAGAGGGGGACAGGCTATGTTCCGTTATCCGCAGATGTGGAGTGATGCAATAGTTTATGTAGTAGACTAACTGACTAGCCAACCCCCTTCTGTTTATGTTTACAAGGACTGTTTGTGTAACACACATGCGCACGCTCGCACACACACACACACGCATGCACTCACACAAACACATGTTCCTTGTACTGGTTGACAGTAGAATCTGATGTAGTTACTAGTCCCAACCAGAGGGGGGCAGTCAAATGTCTGGGAGACACCAACTTGTCCTGCTTCAACTCATTCATCATGCTATCCTAATGAGATGTCCTCAGTCACACGCCATATACACATTTAGTGTGAATCTAGACATCGCCATATTGCCTCTTCTTAATAATTAATGTTGTGCTGTTTTAATGCACATCATAAGAGGAGCAATATCAACGTTTTCACGATCATCTGATATTTAGATTTATATTATAATATTTAATTTATTATGGATGATAAACAAAAGTGCTACACACTAAAGTGTTTATAAGTGTCATAGCTGTTTAATCAAATCAAATCAGCGTTTATTGGTCACGTGCTGTACATAGTTTAGCAGATGTTATAGCGAGTTCAGCGAAAGGCTTGTGTCTAGCATCCTAACAGTGAAGCCAAAATGTCAACAACAAGAAATCACGAATGTCCGAACAAATCCAGTTAACAACCCACATAACACTGTATCAGTAATCCACGTGCAATCTGAAGCAATCCATGAAAGATGCGTACCTTAACAGGTAGGACTATAACGAAGAAACAGAGCCAGTCATACAGTATGTATCACTCCACAGAGATAGAATCTATGTCACCACACCATGTCATTGTCCTATTATCTCACCAGGGAGTTAATCTCGGGTAGTTTGTTTATGGAGGTCCTAGGGGGCCTCTGAGATAGATAGCCCACTCCCCATACTCACTTCACGACTTCACGGGACACCCAGACTCTAAATATACAGCACACTGTGACTGATGAAGCTTGATGTCATGTGTGGCTTTAAATGTGACATATCCTGAAGGCCAGTTGGATACTTATATGTGAGGCATCTGCACACGTTCAGATGGTGACATGTGCGGCTGGTAATGTACATCTTGAGTATCTACCGTACTTCTATACTGTGTAGGATGTATTGCAAAAGCAATAATTGTCCTTTTGTTTTTATGGAGGATTTGAACATTGCTTAATGTGTCCCATATGCAGAATATTCAGGTAACTTGAAGCTTGCGTGTTATATTTAGTGGTTAGTCAATTGTGTTTACTGTCATTTCATTGGCTGCACTGGTTGAAAGGAAGTGGTATTTGGCAAACAGGTTTGAGAGCCTCTTCTAAAGTTCCAAATGATTCATAATATGTTGACATTGAGGCTACAGCTTGCTAATATTAATACCAAAACCCCTTCATTCTGACCCATTCTTCCAGCCCTCTCTTGTCCAGCCCGGCCCGGCCCTCATGGTTCAACGGCTTACTTGTAAAATTCCATTAGTTCCATGAGACACTTCCACCTCGTCTCAGTTTCACTGATTCAAATCATTTAATGGAGTCACGGCTGTATGAGTCCAACCACACGGCCCAATGACAAAGGAGTTGGTCTCTGAACGCCAGACATTCCAATTATTACCAGTACTTATCTGTTGTACAGTTAAACCAATGGCCAGGCCACATCCTCAACTGGCTTTTCATTTCAATTGACTTGACCTAAAACAGCTTCTATTCTAGATACTGAATGGGTAGGGAATTTGATTGGGGGTTTCCCTTGTTAAAGCATTAATCTTGTACTTATCTGTTATGTGCATATTATGAACATTCATTTCCTATTGTTTACCAGTCATCTTCATTATCGTCATCCCCCATCTCCACCACCAGCAGGATTCTGTATTTCAGGGCCCTTTTATTTTTGTCCAACAGTATTATGTTGACACCCAGAACGGCACCGAAGCGTTTTACCACACGACCCACAGGGCTTACAGTTTAATCATTTATGTAGATATTTCTCTGAGACAAAGACAGCACTGTAATTTATAACGTCCCCTCACACAGTCGTGGCTGTTACTGTGACCGTTGTCATGGCGAAATAGATTAAATGTTTGGGGGGTTTTCAAACCCGTTAAAGCTTTATTTATAACTTACTCGATAACGAACGGTATTCTGAGTGACGGCTTAATCATTAACAGCAGCACTGTGGGTCAAACTGAGGACACACTCACGGTTAGTGTATTTTACTTCATCCTGTCTATATTCATATAAACAAAGATAGACTAGGCCTCAATCCCCAGAACACTGTATCAGCATTGATGAACAAGAGGCCCCTGATTCAGCTTATGTCAAAATTCAGTGTCTGGAAATGGAGAACGAACTGGATATACCGTTTTAGACCCGTCACACGTACGTATAAATAGGGTCGGATGGTATTGGTAGTTGGCAGCGCTCAGCAAACATTAGGAGGCTGAGGAGCCTGATGAAAGAGAATGAAACCAGATTTGCATTCATTACGTATAGGCCCAGTGGGAAGAGACGGAGAGAATGGCGTAGTCAGAGAGAGAGAGAGAGAGAGAGAGAGAGAGAGAGAGAGAGAGAGAGAGAGAGAGAGAGAGAGAGAGAGAGAGAGATGTTGGTTCTGGGGACTTAACAAGCAGGTCACTGCACTTCATAAACAAGCCCCATCTATGGTGAAGCATAATGAGCACATTTCAGAACCATGTTGACTCTCTGTAGTTCTCCCTCTCTCACTGACTCTATATCCCTCTATACATCTCTCTCAGAAATGTGATTATGATTATACATGTTATATTAACATTGACAACTTTTTCAAAGTACTTCCTACATCCTCCATAAATCCAGTGCAAAGTAGCCTACATCATCACTAACCCACCACTGTAGCTGGGGCTTTTCTGGGTTTGATGTACTGTGCTATGATTAGTGTGCTAGAGTGAGAGGTGTTTACAACAATAAAGCCTGGTGCCTAGAATAGTCCTCACCATCTCATAACATATGACACTTCTGCAGTCTGTCTGTCTGGCCGTCTGGCCGTCTGGCACACAGTACTGTTTAGCTTCTCTGTGTGTGTCAGCCGGCCCAGCGAGACGGAGGCTCCTAATCATCTCAAACCTGCTTGGAGACGCCACAGCCAAGCTGGGCCCACTCCATCACTACACTCTCTCTCTCTCTACTCAGCCTCTCTCTTTCTCTCCACTATGTGCCTGTCTGTATGTCTCCTCTCTCACTCTCTGTTTTCTCACTCTCTCGCTCCAGTTCTGTCTCTCTCTGTATCCCTCTCTATATCTCTCTCTCAATTCAATTCAATTTAAGGGGCTTTATTCGCATGGGAAATATATGTGTACATTGCTAAAGCAAGTGAAATAGATCGTAAACAAAAGTTAAATAAACAGAAATGAACAGTAAACATTTCACTCACAAAAGTTTCAAATGATAGAGACATCTCAAATGTCATATTATGGCTATGTACAGTGTTGTAAAGATGTGCAAATAGTTACAAAAGGGAAAATAAGTACAAAAGGGAAAATAAATAAACATTATTATGAGTTGTATTTACAATGGTGTTTGTTCATCACTGGTTGCCCTTTTCTTGTGGCAACAGGTCACAAATCGTGCTGCTTTGATGGCACACTGTGGTATTTAACCCAATAGATATGGGAGTTTATCAGAATTAGATTTGTTTTTAAATTCTTTGTGGGTCTGTGTAATCAGAGAGAAATATGTGTCTGATATGGTCATACATTTGGCAGGAGGTTAGGAAGTGCAGCTCAGTTTCCACCTCATTTTGTAGGCAATGTGCACATACAGTATAGCCTGTATTCTCTTGAGAGCCAGGTCTGCCTACGGCAGCCTCTCTCAATAGCAAGGCTATGCTCATTGAGTCTATACATAGTCAAAGCTTTCCTCCTCTGTTTAGGGTCAAATAGGATTCCAGTTTGCTCTTTTTTAAAAATTAATTCTTATTATCTTTTAGTTTTTTCATGATTTGTTGGGTCTAATTGTGTTGCTGTTGCTGTCCTGGGGATCTGTGGGGTCTGTTGGTGTTTGTGAACAGAGCCCCAGGACCAGCTTTCTTTGTTATGGAAGGTTTGGGGATCACTTCCTTTTAGGTGGTTGTAGAATTTAACAACTATTTTCTGGATTTTGAAAAATAGTGGGTATCGGCCTAATTCTGCCCTGCATGCATTATTTGGTGTTTTATATTGAACACAGTTTATTGCAGAATTCTGCATGCAGAGTCTCAATTTGGTGTTTGTCCCATTTTGTGAATTCTTGGTTGGTAAGTGGACCCCAGACCTCAAACCCATATAGGGCAATGGGTTCTATAACTGATTCAAGTATTTTTAGCCAGATCCTAATTAGGATGTTCAATTTTATGTTCCTTTTGATGGCGTAGAAGACCCTGCTTATCTTGTCTCTCAGATCGTTCACAGCTTTGTGGAAGTTATCTGTGGTGCTGATGTTTAGGCCGAGGTATGTATATTTTTTTGTATGCTCTAGGGCAACAGCGTCTAGATGGAATTTGTATTTTTGGTCCTGGCAACTGGACCTTTTTTGGGCCCAGGTCTGACAGAAGATCTAGTTGCTGCTGTAGGCCCTCCTTGGTTGGGGACAGAAGCACCAGATCATCAGCAAACAGTAGACATTTTACATTAGATTCTAGTAGGGTGGTGCTGCAGACTGTTCTAGTGCCCTCGCCAATTCGTTGATATACATTATATGTTGAAGACTCAAGCGCTGCATCCCTGTCTCACCCCACAGCCCTGTGGAAAGAAATGTGTGTTTTTTGCCAATTTTAACCGCACACTTGTTGTTTGTGTACATGGATTTTACTTTCATACACTTTCCCCCAACACCATTTTATTATTATATAGCAGATGTTTTAAAATTATATAGTAGACCCTCATGCCAAATTGAGTCAAAAGATTTTTTGAAATCAACAAAGCATGAGAAGACTTTGCCTTTGTTTTCATTTTTGTTTGTTTGTCAATTAGGGTGTGCAGGGTGAATACGTGGTCTGTCGTACTGTAATTTTGTAAAAAGACAATTTGACTTTTGCTCAGTACATTGTTTTCACTGAGGAAATGAGGTTGCTGTTTACGCATATCCCATGTTAGTTATTGGGGTAAAAATGTTCGGTCCTTGGTTCCAAATATTGTGGAAGATACCAGAGCTGAGGATGATGTTAAAGAGTTTAAGTATAGCGAATTGGAATATGTGGTCTGTATATTTTATCATTTCATTTAGGATACCATCAACGCCACAGGCCTTTTTGGGTTGGAGGATTTGTATTTTGTCCTGTAGTTCAATGTAATTGGAAAATCCAGTGCAGTCTGGTACTCTTTAACAGCTGATTCTTAATTGATCATGTATATGCCTTTTCTGTTTGCCAAAAAGATTGTAGAAGTGGTTTACCCATACATCTCCATTTTGGATAGATAACTCTTCATGTTGTTGTTTGTTTAGTGTGTTCCAATGTTTGCAGAAGTGGTTAGATTCTATGGATTCATGAGCTGATTTCTGACGTGCTATTCCTTCTTTTTCCATAGTGTATTTCTGTATTGTTTTTAGTGAAGATGCAGGCTCAGGTTTTCTGTGTCTCTATGTTTTTGGTTGGATAGGTTTCTCAATTTCTTAGGTTTTTGCATTCTTCATCAAACGATTTGTCATTGTTGTTAATTTTCTTAGGTTGTCTGGTTGAAATTGTTGGATTTGATAGGGAAGCTGAAAGGTCAAATATACTATTTAGGCTTTCTACTGCCAAATGTACACCTTCTCTTACTCTCCCCGCTCTCATCTCTCTCTCTTTCTATCCTCGCTGCAACTCTTTTGTGACTGTGTTGGCTTGAGAGTGCTTGAAATATAAGTGGGTGGACCTCAGTGTGCCTGTGTTTACTAATAATGGTGAGAGTCAATAGAGAACTGTGCTGTACAATATTTTTCATAGCAAACTATTGGATTGTGAGGAGAGCTTATGGCATTGGATGCAAACAAACAACTCAGATGGAAAGAGATGCTCTTGCCTAGGTTTGGATGAGACACTCTGGAGTCTGTTAAGCTCCTCTGGATGACCCTCACAGACATGAAGTATCTGCTGTTTCAGCTTACAACCCAGAAACTAAAGCTTTATTATTTCACTAAGAGGAGAAGAAAGTAAAATCAAACATTGGATGGAGTATTGGATTGATTTAAGGTGAGGAGAGAAAAACGAGATGTTTCTCCACCAGCAGCAGGTCAGATGCCTCCTGCAGCCTGATGATATTTCTCTGTCTTGACTATCCACTGTGGATCCTGATGAGTCATCTTCATGTCACTCCATGTTGTTTCAGGAAAGCAATAAGGCAGCTTTCACAACATAAGACCTACTAGCCAGGAGCAATCAGGCTTGGTGGTGTGTGTGTATGTGTGTGTGTGCATAATTTAATCGAAGCATCCCTCCAAGCGGTGAGTCAGTTACATATGAGCTGCCATTTCCCTCAGCAACCCCTTCTAGTCCGTCATCTTAGTCTGAACTCCTTTTTCTATACAGACACAGAGAGAGAGATAGATAGCCTATCACCTATAGTTGGTGTATGACGTACTTTACTAGATTTTAATAGGAAATGTTGTGCATGAGCGCGAGTCGCGATGTCACTTCCTAATCTGCAGCTTCATATAATGAACTGGATTTCATCGCTATGGTTACCCCTGACGTGTCCGACCAGCCGCAGCGTTTTACTGTGCACGCTGTCAGCATTAATGTCACACATGAAATGGACCACCATGGATGGGTGGCATTGATTTCATTAGTGAGACACAGTCTCTGTGGCTGGTAGATTTCCTGAAGCACGTACCTTATTAATGTTGTCAGTCTGACAAGGGGAGTGTAAGGGGAGTATTCCCTAGGCTGGACGGTAAGGCTGACGGAGAAGCTGTGGCAGAGCCAAGGAGAACATATGGAGGACAAGAGCTGGCTAACTGGGAGCGCTGGGAAATGGCCTCCTGTCTGTGGCTTATCTGACTCCCATTCCTCTTCAGAACAGGAGATGCTGTGGCATGTTAGTGGAGAGAAGCAGAAAACATTTGATCTATTTTAATGGGAATGGTTGAGGAAATACATGAGGATACTGCTGATGACCATATATATACAGTGGGGAGAACAAGTATTTGATACACTGCCGATTTTGCAGGTTTTCCTACTTACAAAGCATGTAGAAGTCTGTAATTTTTATCATAGGTAGTCTTCAACTGTGAGTGACGGAATCTAAAATAAAAATCCAGAAAATCACATTGTATGATTTTTAAGTAATTAATTTGCATTTTATTGCATGACATAAGTATTTGATACATCAGAAAAGCAGAACTTAATATTTGGTACAGAAACCTTTGTTTGCAATTACAGAGATCATACGTTTCCTGTAGTTCTTGAACAGGTTTGCACACACTGCAGCAGGGATTTTGGCCCACTCCTCCATACAGACCTTCTCCAGATCCTTCAGGTTTCGGGGCTGTCGCTGGGCAATACGGACTTTCAGCTCCCTCCAAAGATTTTCAATTGGGTTCAGGTCTGGAGACTGGCTAGGTCACTCCAGGACCTTGAGATGCTTCTTACGGAGCCACTCCTTAGTTGCCCTGGCTGTGTGTTTCGGGTCGTTGTCATGCTGGAAGACCCAGCCACGACCCATCTTCAATGCTCTTACTGAGGGAGGGAGGTTGTTGGCCAAGATCTCGCGATACATGGCCCCATCCATCCTCCCCTCAATACGGTGCAGTCGTCCTGTCCCCTTTGCAGAAAAGCATCCCCAAAGAATGATGTTTCCACCTCCATGCTTCACGGTTGGGATGGTATTCTTGGGGTTGTACTCATCCTTCTTCTTCCTCCAAACACGGCGAGTGGAGTTTACACCAAAAAGCTCTATTTTTGTCTCATCAGACCACATGACCTTCTCCCAGTCCTCCTCTGGATCATCCAGATGGTCATTGGCAAACTTCAGACGGGCCTGGACATGCGCTGGCTTGAGCAGGGGGACATTGCGTGCGCTGCAGGATTTTAATCCATGACGGCGTAGTGTGTTACTAATGGTTTTCTTTGAGACTGTGGTCCCAGCTCTCTTCAGGTCATTGACCAGGTCCTGACGTGTATTTTTGGGCTGATCCCTCACCTTCCTGTCATTGATGCCCCACGAGGTGAGATCTTGCATGGTGCCCCAGACCGAGGGAGATTGACCGTCATCTTGAACTTCTTCCATTTTCTAATAATTGCGCCAACAGTTGTTGCCTTCTCACCAAGCTGCTTGCCTATTGTCCTGTAGCCCATCCCAGCCTTGTGCAGGTCTACAATTTTATCCCTGATGTCCTTACACAGCTCTCTGACCTTGGCCATTGTGGAGAGGTTGGAGTCTGTTTGATTGAGTGTGTGGAGAGGTGTCTTTTATACAGGTAACGAGTTCAAACAGGTGCAGTTAATACAGGTAATGAGTGGAGAACAGGAGGGCTTCTTAAAGAAAAACTAACAGGTCTGTGAGAGCCAGAATTCTTACTGGTTGGTAGGTGATCAAATACTTATGCAATAAAATGCAAATTAATTATTTAAAAATCATACAATGTGATTTTCTAGATTTTTGTTTTAGATTCCATCTCTCACAGTTGAAGTGTACCTATGATAAAAATTACAGACCTCTACATGCTTTGTAAGTAGGAAAACCTGCAAAATTGGCAGTGTATCAAATACTTGTTCTCCCCACTGTATATATATACATACAGTAGAGATATGACATGTTTTGTATAGAAATGTGTCATATGATTGCTGCCTATATCATGTGATGTAAATGCTCACTCCACTGATACAGATTTTCTACATCCTGCCCTGTTGGTTGACATCTGACCTCAGAGCTAAATAGACACAGAGGGGCTCCAGCCCAGTCTGCCCGGTAACATGACTGCGGGCCCTGTCCAATGAAATCAATTAGAATACACCACTTGCTTGCTGTGAGACAAGGTGCACCTGGATTCTTGTAAACAGTAAAATAAGCTCACTGTACCAACATGTTTGTACTGGAGCAGATTTAACTCAAAAAT
This sequence comes from Thymallus thymallus, assembly GCA_023634145.1. NCBI lineage: Eukaryota > Metazoa > Chordata > Actinopteri > Salmoniformes > Salmonidae > Thymallus > Thymallus thymallus. The sequence goes on from CM042419.1 coordinate 11,218,188, forward strand.
CCCCTTGTGGATTAGCTCGTCTCGAGATTAGCATACAGTCCTCTTTATACCGTCAATCCCCACTTCACAGACACAAATGCTGTTCAAACATCAGTTTTATTGTAGCTAATGACGCTCTTAAACATCCCCGGAGCAACACACAGTGCTGTCATAGACGTATTATTTATCATGATTAAATAACGGGAGACATCAACAGAAATCGTAATATGATCCGGTGGGAGGCTGGGAGCTCGTTCCTGAGGAGAGGAGTGGTTAGAGCTTTACAGTGCCAGAATGGAGCATTCAGCTACATGGTGTTTGCTATTCTGTTGCTGTTGACGAAGCTTGAAGTGTGAGGGACTAAATCCCAGATTCAGTCAATCGAAGAACACAGACCTCAAGTTAACTCTGTTCACACTGTTTGGGACCGGTAATCTCAACATACTGCACAAGCTGTTCCTCTCATGGACATACCCTTCAAATACATTGTGTCTTTGTGTGTGTGTGTGTGTGTGTGTGTGTGTGTGTGTGTGTGTGTGTGTGTGTGTTTGTGTCCCAGATTTGTCTCAGGTGCGTTTCTCTGATTGTGGCAGGTGTTTGGGAGCGTTGTCTGCTATGTCGTTGTGTTGTTGCTTGTTTGTTGTCACTCTTCCCCAGGTCCCGCTGGGAATCTGTAGATGAAATACCACAGGGAACACATTTGATTTGCAAATAGTTTTTGGAAAACAACAGGTGGGTTGTCTACTGGTTTCTACGATTGACAAAAAAACGCTTCAGGAAACACAAGATTATATGCCTCAAGGATATGCAACAAACAATAAGAAAGTTTTTGCATTATAATATCCCATTTTGTTACACAGTAGTTGTGTAACCTACAATACTGTTGAAGGGTGGAGATGGAAGTGTGACTTAATCTGCTACACACACAAAGAGTTTGCCAATTAAAATTCACTGGAGTGTTTTGTTTGCTGTAACTTTCCAGTCGATGCCTGTTTTGCACATTCCAGTCAAGGTCATCAGTGTTTGCGCTGTAAGTTCAGAGGTTTGTTTGCCGTCCAGTCAACAGACACAGACATCCTCGTTAACATCGACAATGTTCCACTTGAGTCCAGGGGTTCAATGACAACTAACACTCACTGGGTGGATTATTTTTCATACTGGTATTGTGTGTGTGTGTGTGGTGTGTGTGTGTGTACGGGCATGTGTGTGTGTGTGTGTGTGTGTGTGTGTGTGTGTGTGTGCATACGAGCCTGTGTGTGCCGATTGGGCTATGACCTGTACCTCAATCGCCAGCCCCTTCTGGGAAAGCACAGGTGTTTCCTCTGATAATGTGCTCAACTCCCCCTTCTCTCTCTCCCCTCTCTTCCCCCTCCCTCCCTCTCTATCCCTAACCAGGAAGTGAGAGCTGTACAGTCCAGTCCATCCAGAAGAGCCCCAGCCAGTAGCTACCAGCTGGACCAGAAGAGGGGCCCATCACCTGGTGAGAAGATGGCCTCAACTCAAGACCCCAGCTTCTGTAAGTAGTCCATTACTATAGTATTACACACTGCCTTACCTCATCCTCCTCCAGGACTTTTATTCCATCAGAAATCAGGTTTCACAACTTTCAAAGAATTTCTTCAAATCCACATAGTAGCTACAGAATTGGATACTGGTTACGTGTATTTAAGAGAGATGAGCTAGTGTGTTGAGAAAGTACTGTATTGTCCTGTGTGGGATCAAATCAACTCTCGGAATTAACTGCCAGATTGAGAGTGTACCATCCAGGGCAGGAAATGAATAACCCTAGATACACAAACAGTGTTTCCATTACTGTGATAGAAGTTGCTGAGTGGCTGTATTGTGGGTTTTCTCTTTTCCACTGCAACTGATAACACTGGCTGTACAGAATAGTTGTGGGGAAAGTGCAGTATTCCCCAATTTTCGTCGAAAAAGGTTCTCAGGTGTATGTTTCTGTAACAGAAAATCATCCACAAATACACATTTCACTGTTTCATTCCATTTAAACCATTTACACGTGTGTAGGCAGAGGACATGACCTGACAGAGATAGTGCTTGAGTGTGTGACATTGGGGTCATGTTGAGGTGCTTCTGTGTGTCTGTGTGTCTGTGTGTCTGTTTGTGTGTGTGTGTGTGTGTGTGTGTGTGTGTGTGTGTGTGTGTGTGTGTGTGTGTGTGTGTGTGTGTGTGTGTGTGTGAGTGGGAGACAGAAAGAGAGAGAGAGGAAATTCTCAGTGGAATGATGGACATGTTGACTGACACACACATACACAAACAACGTCATTACTCCCAGGTGTTGTTGTTGTTTCACTAACAACCTATATACAGCAGTTGAATTTCCAGAATTATTATTTCCCCCTTCAAATGTCACGTCGGTCATGTGAAATGGTTAACCAGCTTTAAATGACTGTGGTGGCTAAAGCTGGAAGACCCTGTAGCCTTTGCAGACCGGTGTTGGTGTAATTGATGAGGGTTTGTGAGAGCTGACCGATTGTCAGTGTCATGTCAGTGACAGCATCATGTGATTTACCGCTCACAGGTGAGTGACAGAGGAGGTAAAAGGAGCACTGCATGCTGGGTCTCCAAACAACATCATATTTTCTATCCAGGAAGTAATATTCCCAGTTGTAGTGATAGTATTTCATAATATCATGGGATACACTCCGTCTAGAAAAGCACCACTTGATTTTGTTACCCGAGGCAAATTTGTTTTGGTATTTTACCCAATGAAGGTTATTGTAGGAGATTTTAGCCTCAGGATACCTGCTTGAATTGGAAATCGAAGCTCCCGTCACGCAGATTGACATGTATTGATCCACAGTGTTTCTCTTAGGGCTTCTCTAAATGGCAAAAGTTCACTTCCTCCCATTATCTTCCATTAAGCGCAATACTCAAACAGAACCGGAAGGCTAGGGTGCTTTGAGGGACACTAGTCTCTACCTAGACAGGCAGCACACAAAATATACTGCGATTATCTATTACCTAAACAGTGACATGACAATAAGCCTTGCCAGTGAATTTGCCTTAACAAAAAAAGTTTACAGAATTTGTGAAATGCGTTCATTATTAACCCTTTGAAGGACTGCAGGTGTTAGCTAGATGATAAAGCGCCAGGGGATGTTATCTATGACATCAGATATTCCGGGGCGAGTTTGTTTACACTCCAGGAACAGGAAATCCATGTGCAATTTCAGAGGGATTATCAGCACGGCACAGGTTCCTACAGCCGGCTTTTCTTTAGTCGATGCACTGCTATGTCTGACTCTGGGGGGTACTTACGCACCAGAGGAGGCTGGTGGGAGGAGCTATAGGAAGACTGGCTAGTTTTAATGGCTGGAAAGGAATAAATGGAATGGAGTCAGACATGTGGTTTACATATGTTTGATGTGTTTGATACCGTTCCATGAAGTCCATTCCAGCCATTACAATGAGCCGGTACTCCTATAGCTCCTCCCACCAGCCTCCTATAGTACAAACTGTGTTGCCTTTGCAGGGCCAGAAAACAACAATCACTGCTATCTATTTGAATTTAGTGAACTATACAATGCCTGGAGGCTTTCTGAACAGAACCAGGAGTACCCTGGGTAGAATGTCAAGATAGGTCAGGGTCTGCACATTGGGGCCTTGGGCGAACTAATGCTAATCAGCCTTTGATAAAGCCTGAATGAGAGAAGATAGCTTGGTGGAGTGACTCTCACAAGGTCTATGGCTTAAGGGGGGGGGCTCACTATTGTCGGACAAGTTTACTCGACCTCTTTCATGCCGTCTCACTTTCTCTTTCTGCAGGTTAGTGAGAAAGTTACAGAGGGTCAAAGGTCATTCCCCCAAGACACGCTAACCTTTTCACCTTAACCAATAACAGGGGAATGTTAACATGTCTTGGGGGTGTGATCTTTGAAACTGTAACTTTCTCAGTCATCATTATTCAAAATTCTACAGATTTGACTACTTTATTTATAAGAATCTTCAAGGTTGTCAATCATTTTGACCCCTACTTTTTTTTTTGTTAAAACAAAATCTCTTTCTCTGACCAATTTTTTGGAGCATACAATATAACTCAGTCTTTGAATTATTTATTTTATACAGTTATTATTTCTCATCTTTATCAAGGGTGTCAATCATTTAGGACGCCACTGTATGTAGACACTGGTTTGGTGCTGGAGATGATGAATATGAGGTTGAAATGTGGCAGAATTGCCCTTTAACTACTGACATGTCAGTTAAATGATAAATGATTGAATGATGCTTCTTGTATGTCACGTAATGGACCAAGTTTCCAGTCACCGCCCGTTTTGCTAAAATGCCAAGGAATGGGGCTGGAGAAATGTAACCACTCTCAAATTCATAGACTGACCATCCATGATATCAAATGTATAGTTTAACCATGTTTTGAGGTTCTACTGTGTCTGTTTACATTTATGTTGTGTTACAAACATTGGAGTAAAAAAAGCTATTTTGAGTTCTGATTGGATACGACAGTTGAACTAAGCTCATGAGGCAATTATAAGTTATATTCTTCAAGAATCAAAGGGTATGATTAAGTTCAAAAATGGATCTAGCATCTAAGGATTCTAGCTTTAAGGCCTGCTCTTATGTAAGGGTTCCTGGAAATGTTTTAGAAGATTCTCAGAACACAATTATAATAATAATAATAGGTATAGCCAAGAATCCTGAAACAAAAGAGAATGTTGGATTGAGAAGCGCATTCCGTTTGCCAACAATACTTTGACATAAGGCGCCAAAGTCAAGTGTTTGTTGTGCAAGCCACTTACTAAAACAATGTAACTTGTTAACCATGTTTCTACCGTGTATAAAACAGCCCATTTAAACGTACACGCTCTAGCAATGTGAAAGATATTATTAGAATAACGATCGAAGTGTTGGTAGAGTATAATCCTATCAAGTTCAAGATGGCGCCGACAGAGATGGAAACCCCGCGACTAGCTCTTAGGAAACTTTGCAGTATTTAGTTTTTTATGTACCATTTTTTACATTATTAGCTCAGGAAATGTTTTGTGACCTTACTTAGATGTGTGTGTATTTGGGTATATGTTGTGTAATTGTTAGATATTACTTGTTAGATATTACTTCACTGTCGGAGCTAGAAGCACAAGCATTTCGCTACACCCGCAATAACATCTGCTAACCACGTGTATGTGACCAATAACATTTGATTTGATTTAATTTAATTTAACCTACCTCGTGTGTTTCCTTGTTGAAGTACCGGTGTGCAAATCGCATGAGGCAAATTAGTCTACGAGTCATCGAGGAACATTTATTGGTTGACGGGAATAACCAAAGTGATGAATTATCGCGGGGTGAATTACTTCATGAATGTGTATTGTGTGACTTGAAGTAGAAGTTATGGCACAAGTTACTGAAGTGTGTTTTTATGTAAAAATGTTATATGTCATATATATTGCATTTATTGGAAAAATGTGTTTTGGGGTTATCGTGATGGAACTTTCCGAGCTGAAGGGAGTTCCTGGAAAGAGTACTTACGTGCTCAGTTGGCTTTGGTCTGGGGGAGAGCAGGCTGGGCCGGTAACAGGTTGGCTAGAGTAGAGTTATACCTGAGTTTTGTTATAGACAGAGTTGTTGCCGGAATAGTTTATACTGAGAATATTTTTGATTTATTCAAGTCTTGGCCAATTAGTCCCACACCTGTTAATATTGTAAATAAAAGCCTCTAAGAGAGGTAAGCACCAGAACACCCTGTCTGTCTCCTCACTATCCGATCCGCCGCGTCGGTTTCTTCTTCACACACATACTGAGATCTGAGATATATTTTTATATAGTGTGTCGTAGCTGAAGCATCAGGGCGAGCTATGACATGCGGCTCTGTTGTGGTCTCGGAGAGGACTCCTGTCCATCTGGCATCCCTGTTCCCCATCTGGGCCCGGGCAGCCAAGGGAGTTCCCTGAGCCTCAGGTGTGTGCACTCTACTCAATCCACTTCCCTTTCTACCTTTCATTTTTGGCATGTAAAAAGTCCTGCTGTCTGTGGCTCTTAAAAGTGAGCCTAGGGTGGTTCCACGCATTTCATCGTCAAAGATATTAAAAGAACGTCACCGTGGTGAATCATCATTGTCAATATGTCTGGATTTGGGGACCTGTATGAGGTTATTTGGGTCGGTCCACTCATTGGGTTGATTATCCCACTTCCTCTTTTCCCCTCCTCTCGGAGAAACGAGGGATGCGGGGTCCGGTTTCGAGGTCTCTGTGCAGGACGTCTGTTCTGTTAGGTCCGTGTGACTCAAGGTAAAAGGCATGTAGGGTACCTCATCTAAAAAAAGCCCCCCCTACCCCTCCTGAGCTCCGTCTTTTAGGAAGGGGGGCATCTAAAATAAAACCAGCTGTCACTGTCCACTAGGCCCCACAGACCTGAGCTGATCGCACACTGCTGGAGCTGGTCTCCAACCCTCACTGAATCACCTCCCAGGGTTTTGTTTAGTTTCTTCTGGTAACGGGTGGGCGAAAAGGACTCTGCTATTGGCTCTCAGGGGATTTCAAGGCCCTTCAACATTATCTGTGGGATTGTACTGTCCGAGATACACGGTCGTGCTAAAGGCATAGAGGGCATTACAGTAAGTGGGCCAGTCTTTTCAACCTTCATAGCCTTTCAGTGTGTTACAATCAGCATGTAAAGGTGGACTGACATTCATTGTCACATGATTGATTTGAGTGAGAACACAAAGACACTTAGAGAGACATGTAGAGGGAGAGATACTATATATACTGGATGAATGAGAGGTTGAATGGTAAATTGACTGTGTTGACAGTAGATTGACTTTTCAGCTTTATACGGCTTTTGCTTGCGTGTACTGTACGACTAGGTTGTTTTACTATGTAAAACAGGCCTGGAATTACAGCAAGAGTCTTCCAAATGTGTTCAAGAAATATAGAGTTGTCAGATAAAGCTGATTGGGCCGGAGACCGAGGGGTCGATGGTTCAAATTTCGCAGCTATCTAGGTGAGGGATCTGTCGATGTGCCCTCGAGCAAGGCACTTGAGCCTAGTTGCTCCTGTAAGACGCTCTGGAGAAGAGCGTCTGCTAAATGAATAAAATGTAAAATTGCGAAAGGAAGCCTGATTCCACGAGGATGTGGGATTGTTAAGTATGCTTGAAGTCAGCTTGTTTTTTCTGATCTGATATGACTTATTTATTTTTTATTTTGCCTGGAATGCTCTCCGACTGTGAGTGTACTCAGTAGAAACATCGTGACCAAGTACTAGAGGCCGATCCAGTGGTCTCTTGGATCCATTTGACAGCTTAATAATTCTGCGTCGCCTGTGGAACAGCCAGTTTAACTGGAGTCACAGAACAGTGAGCTTTGGCTCAGGTCTCAGCTGCTGCTCTGGTTCTGTGGTTCCATGAGGCTAGCTAGCAAGCAGCGTAGCCCACCTCTGATCACATAACCACAGGCAGAGCACCAGCACCGCCCGGGGGGGGGGGCCCTGGCTCAGCTCAATATAGCCACTGAGCCATACATACCAGAGGCAAGGCCTCCCACACACACTCTCTCCCCCATAGTCTTTTCCTGACGCCCACCCGCCACCTCCAACCACCCACCCGCCGCCCCAACCTCCCCCTCCTATCACTAGAGCCAGATGAAGGCACTGCTGCCCCGCAAATCAGAGAGATTAAGAGTTAACACTCCTCAGGAAGAGAGCCACCCAGCCATTTGGAGTTGGTGCAAACACACTGCTGAATAATCATGTAGTAGGTGGCCTTCCATGGAAGGGGAGTTAATATATGAAGATAAAACGAGTGAAAGCACCTCTGCTTTTCTGATAGCAATGTCGAAGCGCAAACAGATGGTAATCTGCTGGTAGATTATGACATCTTACCCAGTAAATCATTTGTAAACGTTATAGTCATTGAAATCGGTTAATATCGCTAATTAAACAGAGGAACGCGCCAGTGATGTAGAGAGGAAAAAGCTTTTAGGCTTCAGGAGAAATGGAGCTCTTTTCAGATGTCCTTGTGTTTGACCTCTCTCTCTCTTTTTCTCTTTATCGCTCTTTCTCTTCCTGGGAAACGTAACTCTGCAGACAGAGGTCGTAAAAAAAAGGAGGATTTATTTTGCAACTCTCCTGGAGCCTGGGTTTAGTTACCTAACTTTCCCGCTATGGCGAGCTTTGCATTCATTCACCAACATACTTCCGCTTGCAGGCTGAACATACCAAGGGACTGTTGTCGTTTTTATGTTTCCCGATAGCGATGGAATTTAGGATTATGATTGTTTCAAATATGCATCTTTCCTACAACGTCCGAAGACGTAACATGCGTTTCCCAAAAACACCACGCAGAGACAGCGTTCACTAAGTGCGTCGTTGGAACATGTGTCAATACTGAAAACAGCTCGGAGATTTAACGATGCTCCTACGAAGGTTCTAACAAGGAACTTTGCCTTAAGATGCCTTTGGGAAACCGGGCCTAGAACCATGACGTGTCGTATTGTACGCACTTATCCCCAGTGACAAGATAGATAGATAGGTACTTTACTGACCCCCTCATTATGAAGACATTATCCGTTGTTCGCTCTGTTAAATGAGTGTCAGGTTTCAGGTGACCTCAGGTGTAGGGTATCTGACCTGTATTTATAGTCAAGAGTGGGTAAAACCCACATTTATTTTGGGACGTTGCTGTGCTGGTCAGTCATCCTCTAGCTATCTCTCTCCGCCGCGCAGGGTGATTGGTTAACACTGACATGCCCGCAATAGCAGGAGGATCTAAAAATTGTGGTTTAAGGGAACAATTCAAGTGCTTGGCTGCTGTGAGAAATCATGTGGGTTTATGAGACAAAGATATACTTGGCCTATATATATATATGGCTCTATTTCAATAAAGTTGAAGTAGGGAGCATGTTTGACTTGACTCATCCGGTCAGATAACCAGTCAATTCCAAGAATAGGAAATCAAGATAGTAGCACATGTATTCATAGGACTTTCTAAAAGTGGTCTGACAGGCATTAGCATGACTAGCTCTCCTCCATAGTGGTATATGCGTACGGTATGTACCAAGCAAAGAATAGCTTTCTAACGCTAATAGTTGTAGCCGAGATACCATTGGAATAGTTCCCTAAAATATAGGCCTACCCATGTTCTATCCATGTGCTTCTGTTTTGGCTACGATCCCCCCAGTACGTGAAGCAGAAGATACAATCCACAACATAGAAATGTCAAAGTGTATAATGACCATTTCCATCTATGTCACTCTTTGATCTCAATGCATTATAACCCAGGCAGTATCAACATGCTAAAAGCCTTGAGGTCCAGTGTGGGTGTTAGAGAGATCCTCAGTGGAGTTTTCTCACTGGCTTAACGATGCTTTATAGCGTAGCGGAGTCAACCATAAATCAATACTTGACTCTAATTGGATGTCGGTAGGGATGTACTGTACTAACCACTATGTGTGTCCATTTGTGTGTGTGTGTGTGTGTGTGTGTGTGTGTGTGTGTGTGTGACGTTAGAGCAGTCCTGTTTGATTGATGAGTGTGACTCGTTTCAGTTTCATGACAACATCTTTTGTGAATCCCCATAGTCCTGTATAGAGGGGTCATGTAAGACACATGTGAGGGGATGTGGTTCTGGAACTATCCAGACGGAGGTGTAAAGCTTACTTGGTTGGCATTAGAGATCAGTGGAGGCTGCTGAGGGGAGGACGGCTCATAATAGTGGCTGGAATGGAGTCAATGGAGTGGTATCAAACACATGGAAACCACGTGTTTGTGTTTGATACCATTATATCGACTCCATTTCAGGCATTATTAAGAGCCGTCCTCCCCTCAGCAGCCTCCACTGATTGTCACTGTAGTGATTGTCACTGTTGTCGCTGTGCCGCTCTCAGTTACATAATGGCCCTGTCCTTACAGATAATAGGATGTAGCTAGCACAACTGTTTTCCAATACGTCCCGTTAAAATGTCATCCATGGTTATTTCAAGAAGTATCTCTTGAAAGTATCTATTCTGTTTGTACATGTTTTATTTTATTTGACCATTAGTCTATTGGGCACCACGAAATGGTGGACATCAATGAGCTGTAACGCTGAAAGGTTGAATCATAACTGATCTGACTTTTATGTAAACCATGGATTTACTGTAAATCAATGGTGAGAATGAATGCAGAAATTAATGTGACAAACGCCGCATTCAAGTCAGGATCCGGCTCTTTGAGTGCATAAACTGCATTCTCATGTCCTGGAGAGTAAACTCCATGTCTGTTGCATTTTGCAGTTGCAGGCAGCGCGGGTGGAAGCAGCTCAGGACGTCCTGAGGAAAGGGAAGAGGTGGTGAGTCAGAGGAAAGGAGACGGAGGAGCGCCCACCAGCGAGGAGGCGGAGTCTGTGTCACTAAAGGAGCGCATGGCCATGTATCAGGCTGCCGTATCCAAGAAGGAGGCCAGCAGCTCATCCGCCGCGGTAAGGGGATACTTCCACAAGGATGTAAAGAGAGATGGAGGGAAGTACGCTCCAAGGATAACCAGACAGGCTGATAACCAATCAGGCTGATAATCAGTCATGCTGATAACCAGTCAGGCTGAAAACTAGACAGGCTGATAACCAGACAGGCAGATAACTAGACCGGCTGATAACCAGACAGGCTGATAACCAGTCAGGCTGATAACCAGTCAGGCTGATAACCAGACAGGCTGATAACCAGTCAGGCTGATAACCAGACATGCTCAAAACTAGACAGGCTGATAAGCAGGTAGGAGAGTCAGGCAGTCAGACACTATACCTTCAAACACACACATAGATACCTAGAAATGTGTGTAGTATAATTGTCAGTGCACCCATCTTAATGGGTATGATTAACAAAACATTTTCACATATCTCTAAATATGACGCATTCTCAAAACTGTTCTACACAGATATTCATGACCACATAAACCTGCAGTGTAAAATACACACAACAAAAAAGAGCTTACAAGCCAGGTTCATCCTTGGCTACCAGAGTAAAGCAACACCTATCTGAAAGGAGCTTACACTTTGTCCAAACTGTAATTGAAAACGAGGGCATGTATTAAAGCCAAGGCCATTAATTCAACTCAGTCTGTGAACTGAAGCCATCGGAGCAGCAACCTTTCAGCCTTTTACTACACATGACTCAGTGGTTCACTATTATAGGCCTTCTCTTCCCCGGTCTGTTGCATTCCATTCAGCTTCTCTATACACAGGTCAGACGTTTTTCTATTTATATTGAGATTCCTCATGGATAGAAATTATTCATTTTTTGTCATAAAGAAACCCAGTGTTGAATATTCCTGGACACTACAAAGATCTTCCAGCAACTACATATTCCAAGAACTTCTGTCTACACAGTAATATGTGCAATTCTGAAGACAAGTAACGTTTTGATGTATGAGACATCATTTACTTTTACTTTTAAAATCATGCATCATTTACTTTTACATTCAGTACTGAATAATTTAAAATAAATAGTTAAATAAATAAAGAACAATGACAGCAATGTAGATTTGCATTGAGGCCATCAGTGTAATTTCTTAGTGCCACTGTGGTGACCGTTGATCCCAGTGTCACGGTCCATGGGGAGGCTGCTGACAGCTGACGGTGGGAGGCTGGGCTTTAGGGTCACTGCCCACTATGAAGGGTAACAGACAGAATCTGGACCAGAATTATCCATCAATACCTTTACAGCTACTGTCTGCATACGCCGCTAAAACATAGCTTGATACTGCTATGCTATATTGTACTAGTTAGTTTGACTTGATGTCACAGATGTTTGGGATTTCAAATCGTGAGGGGAAACTTTCTTATGCAAACGTCATGAGGTCCAAGTCACAACTCCCTAGACTGCATTTAGAGTTAGAAGTTGTCCAGGCCCGTGTAAGATGCTGCTTACTTATGCCCTCCTCAGGAAGTCCCTGGAACTATCACTTCTGCATTAACTACCACTGTAGCCCTGAAGATACTCTTATGAGAACCCATTGCATGGAGATGACTCTAACTAATGATGCCTATGTCTTTTCTTAATAGGTTATGGAGGAGTCTGAAGCCTGTTCTCTGCCAGGAGGTCTGGCCAGCGTGAAGAAACAGTTTGAGAGCCAGGAGTACGCCTCCTCCTCCCAGTCCCAGGCCAGTGTCACCCAGGTCCACTTAGAAAAGAGATCTGTGCAGGTACCGGCAGCTAAACGGTCAAGGCATAAGCCATATAGAGATGCCTTATCCTTGTTTATTTCTATGGCACTACCATACTAAAGCATGCTAAACCATACAAATTCATAGTAAAACAAGGCAGAAAGGCCATATACAAAGAAATTTCCCCTCGGGGATCAATAAAGTACCTACCTACCTACCTACCTATCTATCTATCTATTTACAGTTGAAGTCGGAAGATTACATACACTTAGGTTGAAGTCATTAAAACACATTTTTCAACCACTACACAGATTTCATGTTAACAAACTATAGTTTTGGCAAGTCGGTTAGGACATCTACTTTGTGCATGACACAAGTAATTCTTCCAACAATTGTTTACAGACAGATTATTTCACTTATAACTCACTATATCACAATTCCAGTGGGTCAAACGCCTGAAGGTACTACGTTCATCTGTACAAACAATAGTACGCAAGTATAAAAACCATGGGACCACGCAGCCGTCATACCACTCAGAAAGGAGACGTGTTCTGTCTCCTAGAGATTAACGTACTTTGGTGTGGGAAGCTTGTGGAAGGCTAGCCGAAACATTTGACCCAAGTTAAACAATTTAAAAGCAATGCTACCAAATACTAATTGAGTGTATGTACACTTCTGACCCAGTGGAAATGTGATGAAATAAATAAAAGCTGAAATAAATCATTCTCTCTACTAGTATTCTGACATTTCACATTCTTAAAATAAAGTGGTGATCCTAACTGACCTAAGACAGGGAATTTTTACTAGGATTAAATGTCAGGAATTGTGAAAAACTGAGTTTAAATGTATTTGGCTAAGGTGTATGTAATCTTCCGACTTCCACTGTTTCTATCTATACAGGTTACAGCCACACAGGGCTAGAGGTGTGTGATGACTCAGCATGCTGTAGTGATCTCACTGTCAGATCTGTATCACAACCTGCCGTGATTGGGAGTCCCATAGGGTGGCGCCTAATTGGCCCAGCGTTGTCCGTGTTTGGTCGGTGTAGGCCGTCACTGTAAATAAGAATTTGTTCTTAACTGACTTGCCTAGTTAAATAAAGGTTAAATATTTGTTTTTATTTTGAAATGTAATCTCACAGAAGTTGGTTCAATTCTGCCCAGTTATGCATTCTCTCTCATCTCTCTCATCCTGAGTTTAAAACAGCCTGGATTCAGAGAGTGGGCCCAGACTCGTGTAAATACTTAATGATGCATGGGGCTGGGGTCCTATTTGGAGCAGTGGGTTTTGTTGAGTCGTTGTTATTGTGTGCTGCAGCGTCAAGAGCCTTTTTACGTGTCTCTGCAGCTCAGGTAATGTGTCCACATGCTGTTTTGTTTTGCTGTATGGCAAGTCAAGGGTGTTTTGTACAGCAACAAAATATGCTATACCAGACCTAAGTGGTCTCAGGGTGCCAGTACTATTCTGACATGTATGCTTCTACTCTCAAAATGGGCTCCCGAGTGGCGCAGTGGTCTAAGACACTGCATCTCAGTGCAAGAGGCATCATTACAGTCCCTGGTTTGAATCCAGGCTGTATCACATCCGGCCGTGATTGGGAGTCCCATAGGGAGGTGCACAATTGGCCCAGCGTCGTCCAGGTTTGGCCGGGGTAGGCCATCATTGTAAATAAGAATTGGTTCTTAACTGACTTGTCTAGTTAAATAATGGTTAAATTGTATTTATTTTTTTAAATGCCAGGGAAAGAAAGTCAAATGCATTTGGTGGATTTTCATTTTACTTCAGCGATTTTCCACCTCTCTCTATTTGTCACTCGCTCTCTCCTTAAGTTACTGTCTAATAGGATTTTGACATTACTATTCTCACGGGGAGAGCTCTGCAATTGACAGGAAATATTGTATTATTCGTAACAGATGGATTTCCCAGTAAGCTTTGCTCTCTGAACATAACATATTTTCCCCTCCTGCTGGTCTGCTGTCACAATACTGCTGTGTGTTTGTGACTGCTAGCTACTATGTGTGTGCGTTAAAGTGTTTGTGTGCGAGTGTGTTGCTTGCAACCTGTCAGCATCAGGAACAGACGCTATTCGAGCGGCTTCATGCCAAAATACTGTATACCGCCCTCAAGTAAAGCACACCCGTAAAGCAGAACTGGCGTAAACCACACACATCGCCGTCTGGAGATATTTGCGTGTGTGTTCGTGAGTCATAAATATGTAGGCCTAGTGCGTGAACGGTCTGTGTGTCGTCTTTCTGACAGGAGGTGTCCAGCTCACAGGAGGTGACAGTGAGGAGCAGTGCCAGGGAGGTCACCCCAACCACACAGCAGGTTGCCTTCTTCCATGGCCAGGAGGTATTATACACTTAAACTTTATTACAATGCATTACTTACCTGGTATTTACCAATGTATTCTATTAGTATTACCGAATAAGTATAATCTGTCTTAGTCAGATCATTACCCAGCTTTTCTCTCATATATATATATTTTTAATTAGTCTTTATATTCAGTTGGACCCTTAAACCTGCAACTGTGCAGTCTGAAACTAAACCTATTTCTCACATACGCATATTGAGCTCGAAGACTGCTAGGCCGTTTCCCATAATTTCAGACAACATCTACTCAATAAATCTAATTGTTTTAAATCAATATGTTAGCTGCCCCCGCAACTGGCCCCAACATCTATAATTAAGTGTACGTGAATAATATTAACACTTTTTGTTTGTTTCCATTATCACTTTATTTATTTTCCGAAGTTTTCCTACACAGAATAAAGTGAATAAATAAAAGAAATAAAAAATGCAGGGCTAAATGAACCTTACGTGGTGAGAAAAGTGCTGGTTTCATTGTGAATTAACATTCCACTTACGCACCCTTTCTGTTGTCTGTGTGTGAAGGAAATCAATTTGAAGTATTGCCTATTGTGCTCACAGCTTGCCTCCATCTCATTACAGGTGACTCATGATCAAAGAGTTCAACAAAGCAACGTGGCCTCCAGTTATGGAAACCATTATGATGAAACAGGTAAAGTATAATATTATAAACGTTTTAATTTGGGCCTTTTTTGATCACACACTAGAGTGTATCCAGTATAGTAATGACTGTTGAAAGCTGGAGATTATTCTCCAAACCTACATTCCAGATGAGGTGTGGAAATGAATTGGATTGCAGATGATTTTCTATTAGAAATTCAATGCATGGCCGCAAATTAAATAAAGTGATAGGAAGGTAAAAAATATTGCAGCTGGGAATAGGATAATCGATGCCATTTTTGGAATTGGAAATGGTAGGATTTAAAGACACGATTTTAGTTTCCTCCAAACTACCTGGGCTTCAAACTGACACTGATTTAATGAGACAACTGCTTCCTGTTTCTCTTTCAGTTAGGGTCATCGGAGGAGAGGACTTACCAAAGATCTCCACTCAGGCTTTGAAGCAGCAGTATGAGAAGACCATCGAAGAGGCCACACCAGGCAAGCAAATTAAGGTAATGATGCAGTCTGTTTATCTACGTGGCCATTATAGTGTGTCTTTGTTTAGACGGTGCTATGATATCAACATCAAAGCAGGGTAATTCACTTTTAGGGCAGTGAGTACTGAGTAAATTTGACGTGAGAATGCGATGAGATTAAAAAGCACAACCGTATATTAGTCGTTATTATTTTGTGTAAAAACAAACATTCAGCGATGTCATTTTCTGCTTAAATCTACTCTAAGCTTTTTTTTCTACTATACTGTCTTCTTTTCCATTTCTCTACCATTTCATATTCTGACTGCGACTATCACTGTCCTTCTCTCCATCAATCATAAAACCATAGATTGATCTGGATTATAACCAGTTTCAATGGGCACCGGTAAACCAGTCCTCCTCAGCAGCAGCTAGCTATGAAAGTTTGTCCACTGTGAAACAGTCATCCAGAGCTTCAGCAGCAACAAGCTATGAAATCTCATCCACTATGAGGACAGGTGCTGTCTCTTCATCCACCGCTGCCTCAGCTTCATCCACTATGAGGACAGGTGCTGTCTCTTCATCTATCGCTTCCTCAGCTTCATCCACTCTGAGGACAGGTGCTGTCTCTTCATCTACCGCTGCCTCAGCCTCATCCAATATGAGGACAGGTGCTGTCTCTTCATCTACCACTGCCTCAGCCTCATCCAATATGAGGAAAGGGGCTGTCTCTTCCTCTACCGCTGCCTCAGCCTCATCCATGGATTATGAGACCATGGAGCACTTCCCTCCTCCACCCACTGAACTAATGCCCCAGGAGGTCCCAGAGTGCAGTGACTCACTCCCGCCTCAGGAGCAGGCGGGCCAACAGAGATACATCTTCAACAAGGAGCACTACTCCAAGCAGAGGAACCTCAATGAGCTGAAGCGCCTGTACAAGCACATTCACCCAGAGGTTCGGAGGACCATGGAGAAGGACTACTTCACCGACGTCACTGAGATCGAGCAGTCACAGCTGGATAGTGAAGATGAGATGACCGGGGAAGTCCAGCAGGCTTGCTATGCGTTTGAGAACAGCGGTGGTGATGAATGTATGAGCCCTGAGGGAGATTACCTGGAGTGGGACGAGATCCTTAAAGGGGAGGTGCAGTCCATGCGCTGGATGTTTGAGAATAAGCCGCTGGATACCATTAAAGATGACACCCCAGATGAGGATGATGAAGTGAATAACATTGCTCAGCAGGAAATCATTGCAGGAAGTGATGTCAAATACACAGCATGGATGTTTGAGACCCAGCCCATGGATGCGCTGCGTGCAGATACCCCAGACTCCACTGTACAAACAGGGAAATTAACCGAGCTGGCGAGAGGAGACGTCCGTACAGCCACCTATCTTTTCGAGACCCAGCCACTGGATTGTCTGAATAAAATCTACCAGGATGATGAGCAAGCCCTGGAGGTCGTTTTCACTAAAGATATTACAGGAGGGGACGTGAAAACGGCCAGGTACCTGTTTGAAACTCAACACTTGGATTCCCTCAGCCACACAGAGACCATTGAGGAGAGCCACTTCTTGAACCTGAAGTCAGAGCTTGAGGAGATAAAAGGGGAAGTGAAGACAACCACACGGATGTTTGAGACCCAGCCCATGTGTGTCATCAGGGGCGACTCTGGAAATATGCTGGAGATCACCGCCATCCGCAGGGAGGAGATGGAGAAAGGAGACGTGAAGACCTCCCGCTGGCTCTTTGAAACCCAGCCTCTGGACATGATCAACAAAGACCCTGCCAAGGTTAAGCTGATCTGTGGAGTCTCCATGGAGGACAACTCCCAGGGAGGCGTGAACCGAGGGAGGTGGCTGTTCGAGACAAAGACACTGGACTCCATTAAAGACGAGGAATGGGAAAGCATCAGGCAAAAGGATGAGATTATTGGAGCTGATGTGCGGAAGCACTGCCTGGTTTTCGAGACACAGCAGATGGATACTCTGAAAGACAACGCCAATGCCAGACCTTTGCCATCAGAGGAGATTGTAGGAGGTGATGTGCGATCAGCAAAACATCTGTTTGAGACAGTGCCAATGGAGAACCTGAAGGATCTGGCTGAAGTAGGTAAACTTCAGAAGATGGTTGCGTCCGAGGAGGAGAAAGGTGATGTTAGACATCAGAAGTGGGTTTTTGAAAGTCAACCACTTGAAAACATAAGGGAGGAGAAGAAGGAAATCACACGCACTATAAACCTTGAAGAACTTGATAAGGGTGATGTCACAAATCACAAGGAAAGATTTGAAACTTTGGATTTAAGCAGATGTGAGGGGACACAGAGAATTCAAGTTGAAGGTGTTACTAGTGGGTCTGTGAAATCAAACAAAGTTCTATTTGAATCTACCCCGATGTATGCTATGCAAGACAGTGAGGGACACTACCATGAGGTGAAAACCGTGCGACGTGAGGAGATAGTAAAAGGAGATGTTAGAAGCTGCAGATGGATGTTTGAAACACGTCCTATTGATGAGTTTGATGAAAGTATCAATAAATTCCAGATTATAAAAGGCATATCAAAGGAGGAGATTGAATCGGGCGACGTCAAGACAGCCAAGTGGTTATTCGAAACTCAACCCCTCGATGGTATTAAACACTTCAGCAACACTGAAGAAGATGAAACTAAGACAAAGGAGAGTATCGAAATTGAGAAAGGTGATGTGAAAACCTGCAGGTGGCTGTTTGAGACTCAACCAATGGATAATCTGTATGAGAAAGCTGATAAGGTGAGGAATGAGACTGAGGTTGAGGAGGTCAACAAAGGGGACGTCAAAACA
The DNA here is from genome assembly GCA_023634145.1 of Thymallus thymallus. Taxonomy (NCBI): domain Eukaryota; kingdom Metazoa; phylum Chordata; class Actinopteri; order Salmoniformes; family Salmonidae; genus Thymallus; species Thymallus thymallus. The sequence goes on from CM042419.1 coordinate 11,236,536, forward strand.
TGCACATGGCTTTTTGAGACTCAGAACCTTGATAACATCTGTGACCACTCGGAGTCCGAATCGGAGACCATTCTCAAAACCTGCACCATCAAACAAGGGGACGTCCAAGGCAAAGATGTACATCACGCTCGTTTCCTCTTTGAGACAGAGAACCTGGAGAACCTCACAGGGGAGGAGAGTGGTGCCTTCAAGAGGGTGACTAAGATTGATGTCCAGTCTGGAGATGTGTCTAGGATGAAGTTTCTCTTTCAGAATCGGTCTTCAGACATCATGACCTCAACCTCGGCTGAAACAATGCATAATCTGAAGACCCTTACGGCTGAGGAAATTCAGAAAGGAAATGTAGTGAACAACATGTGGCTTTTTGAAAACCAACCTATAGACACTATCCGCGAGGACACAGAGGAAGCCAAGGATACTCGCACCGTAACCGATGTTCAGGGAGGAAACGTCGGTCAAGGACGCTTTGTTTTCGAGACCTACTCTCTCGATAAAATCCAGGAGGAGTCCAGCGAGACTGATATTTCAAAACTCCAGAGCATCATCAGGGGTGATATAGAGAAAGGGGATGTGAAAAACTACACCATGATGTTTGAAAATCAGCCACTGTATGCAATCTGTGACAAGGAGGGCCACTACCATGAAGTTACCACTATGACAAAGGAAGAAATCATGAGGGGAGATGTGGTGGGGGCCCGGTGGTTATTTGAGACAAAACCCCTGGATTCAATAAGGGACACAGACGACGTCTATGTCATCAAATCTGTCACTGAGGAGGACGTCCAGAAAGGTGATGTCAGCACGGCCAGGTGGAGGTTCGAAACACAACCTCTTGATGAAATCGCAGAGGACATGAAAGTGTTGACTAAAACGGTTGATGATATCCAGGGTGGTGATGTGAAGACAAACAAACACCTTTTTGAGACAGATGACATGTCTCAGAAGTATGTAAGAACTGTTAGCGTGAGTGAGATCCAAAAAGGGGACGTCAAGACTGCCTCCTGGATGTTTGAAACACACAGCATCGATAAGATCCATGGCGAGGGCTCAGAATACGATGAAATGTACACAGTGACAAAAGAAGAAGTGATGAAAGGAGATGTCAAGCAGTCTGTGTGGCTCTTTGAAAAACAGCCGCTTGACGGCATTAACGAGTCGGACGGAACAGAGACTGTTGTCACCCGGGAGGAGATCCCACAAGCAGATGTGAAGACAACAACATGGCTTTTTGAAACCACTCCTTTAACCAAATTTAATGAGAACAGTGTAGAAAGAACAGAAATAATGGGGAAGAGCATCAAAGAGACCCTTGAAGAGCTGTATTGTCAGAAAATGGTTGACTCACAAGGGATTCTCATTGAGACGGATGAGATAGGAGATGTCAGAATGGCAAAATACAGACTCATGAACCAAGATACTCCAGAAATCCAGAAGGAGGAGGTGATCAGAGGGGATCTGAACAACATCATGATGAACCTCCTAAACAGACGAGAAATGACAGAGAAAGGGATAGTCATAGACCAGGAAGAGAGAGGCAACATCAACACAACAGTAAAACAGCTATTCAACCAAGAGAAGGGAATCAATATTGAGAAGGAGGAAATCCTCAGAGGTGACATTCAAGAGGCCATCAACAACCTACTGAAGGAGGAGGGCTCCTCAAAACGTGGAATTCTGATTCAAGAAGATGAAAAGGGAGATGTGCGAATGACTATATACTCCCTCCTCAATAAGGAAGACGGTGCTGGCATTGAGAAAGAGGATATCATCAAAGGCAATGTCAGTAGGACCCTTCACAGACTCTTGTCCAACCCAGGGTCAGAGGAATCTAAAAGGATAAGGGTGGAAGACACGGAGAGGGGCAACGTTAGCTTTTACTCCACCTGTATTGAATCTGGGGCTCTGGATTACCTCAAACAACTTCAGTTTGAACCTAATGGGGAACAAGAAAAGGTGCCGAAGGAACGTATCATTGGCGGCGACGTTATGGAAACCAAAATGACACTAAGGAAGAATCAACAGCAGATTGAACGCACAGTAGCTGAGGACGATATTGTCCCTGGTGATGTCAACAACACTGTGAAGGTGTTCATGATGGAACCTGCTCTCTTGCTGGAGAACCTGCAGAAAGTGGAAATTGTCAAGGGAGATCTGAGGGCGGCCCTGGACTCACTGACCAAAACAATCAGCAAGAGAGTCGTGATAGAGAAAGAGGAAGTGGTGAAAGGTGACCTGCACACCACTCTGAGGTCTTTGGAGGATGCTCAAAACCAAGCCAAGGAAATGGAAAAGCCAGAAATTGTCCGAGGTGATATCCGAGGTGCCCTCCAATCATTAGAGAAATCACCAGGACTGAGGTAATTGTTGAGGATTTAGTGCCCGGCGATATCAAAGGCACCTTGAAATCACTAGAAGAGGCTAAGCAGGCAGTGAAAGAGATGGAAAAGGAGGAGATTGTAAAGGGAGATATTCATACTGCGCTGAAGGGTTTGCATGAGGCCTCGAGTGAGAAAAAGCTTTACCAGCACCAAGTGAGTGAACAGGGGGATGTGAGAGGCACAATACAGCTGTTACTAGAACCATCCACCTCTCCACGAATGCAACGCAGGGGAAGCACTGAGGGAGATGTGAAGACCTCCATAAAATGCCTGTACGAAGGGCCGGGACAGGACCAGGATGAGGAGCAATCACAGATGGAGAAGGAGGAGGTGATTAAGGGGGATGTTAAAGGAGCCATAAAGAATCTGATGCGGAGAAAAGAATATTCAAATCGGAAAGTACGAAAGTATCCTCCCAGGAAAGCTCCCAGAGCTCCAGTGAAAAATCCATTACCCACACAGCAAGTGGTGGACCATGAATACTCAGATGTGGCTAAGAATGAGAACATCACAGTCAATCTAGCCCCTGCTGTGAAAAACCTGCCTCAGAGTCAGAGCAGTAGATCACAGGGCATCACACAAAAGCACACTGAGAAGTACACCGAGAACAAATCAGTGAAAAGCAGCAAGACCTTCACACAAGAGGAAGACTCTATTACAACACAGGTCCAAACAGTAAATATTTCAGAGGTCTCACAGCAGGAACATGTACAAGAACAGACTCAAGTTAAAGAACAGACACATGTTAAACAACAGAGTGTGAAACAGAAAATGCAACCCCCTCCTAAGCACATGATCATAAAGAAGAAAAACCTGACCAATCAGATGACTGTGAATAAAGCAGCCAATCAGATGACTGAGAATAAATCAGCCAATCATATGACTGAGCATAAAGCAGCCAATCAGATGATTGTGAATAAATCAGCCAATCACTTGACTGAGAATAAAGCAGCCAATCAGATGATTGTGAATAAATCAGCCAATCATATGACTGAGAATAAAGCAGCCAATCAGATGATTGTGAATAAATCAGCCAATCATATGACTGAGAATAAAGCAACCAATCAGATGATTGTGAATAAATCAGCCAATCATATGACTGAGAATAAAGCAGTCTCAGACATAAATGTGATGAAAGAAACACAGAGAGAAACTCAAGTCTCAGACATGAATGTGACAACAAAGGTCAAAACAGTCAATATGTCTGAGTCCTCACAGCAGACACATGTTAAAGAACAGGCTGTGGAACAGAAGATACCACCACCCCCTAAGCCCATCGTCATAAAGAAGAAAAACATGACCAATCAGATGACAGATAATACATCAACGAATCAGAAGGAGATTAAAGCAGCCAATCAGATGACTGAGAATAAAGCAGCCTCAGACATAAATGTGATGAAAGAAACACAAAGCACATCTCAAACGAATATTGTTTCAAAGCAAATACAGGAAACAAAGTCAATGAAACAGGTGCAAACGACAGTGACAGAACATAAGACTGTCACACAAAAACACAACGTCAAAAATCTGAATACAAATTTCCGGAACCTGGACATGAAGGGAAAACGTATGATAAAGAAAGGGACGCCTGAGATTAATTTCCCCCCTCCTCCCACTTCCCCACCTCCACCCTCTGAGTCTGAGATGTCTCTTCCTCCTCCGCCCTCACCAGTGGCAGGCAGCCCAATGTCCCCGTCATGCCGTAGCCCAATGTTTCCCACATCCCTTCCCCTGATTATGAGACAGGACAGTGACCTTCCGCCTCCACCTCCTCCACCCCCAGTAGAATGCGGGGAGCCAGACTTTTTCCCTTCTCCCCCACCCCCACCCTCCGTGGCAGGGCAAGACTTTCTTCCTCCACCTCCCTCACAGCAAGAGCTAAACTCTATGCCACACCACGTGCCTACACCACCACATGGAAAGCCATTTAAAACTAGGCCTTTATTCAAAATCCCAAAACCTGAGCCACCCAAGCAACCAATACTGGCCAAACCAAAATGGCAGAAAAAGCAAGCAGCACCCCCACCGCCTCCTCCACCTCCTCAGCCAATGACAGTTCAGACAGAACATAAAGAGGAAGCAGTAGTCCAGGAAGTCAGGAGTGAAATCAGTTTTAAACAGGTGGAAACTACAAATACTACCAACACACAGGTTCAATCTGATTCTACAGTGTACATGACTAAAATCCCATCACCAATCCCAGTGGCAAAACCACCACAGGAAGAGTTGCCACGACCACCTAAAAAGGTATTCATCCCTCCAATCAAATTACCCCCACCTGCAGAACCTGCCCCAGTGGCAAAACCTAAACCGTATGCCCGTAAATTCAAAACCCCACTGATGCTGGCAGAGGAGAGGTATCGTGTGCAAAGAGAGGAGGCTGAGAGAAACAAGTCACAAGACACAACTCCCGCCACTTCACGAGTCACATCTCCCACCTCTCCTCCAACTAGTATGATGCAAATTATGGGCTCAACCAATGTTGCAAGTGAACAACACACAGTTACACACAAAACTGAGCAGTCAAAAGTGACCTCAGAGGCAACACAGGAACAGGTTGAGGAAACTCAGTCTAAAAGCAAAGTATGCACAGCATCACCAGAGCTGTCCATGAGGAAAGCTCCATCACATATCCCCCTGAGCAAGCCTTTGATCTCCATGGTAAATAAGAAATCAACCTCTGAATCTGGAAATATTTCCTCAGATAAGAAACACATTACCACTGATCAGTCCTCTATGGTCTCTTCTGGGAAAGAACTTGCCTCATCTGTTGCATCCAGAAAACATCAGGCTGTTTCCTCTGGCAAGCATCAGGCTGTTTCCTCTGGCAAGTCCAACATTAAAGTCCAATCTGGCTCTAATGTCGTTTCGTCCTCAGTAGCTGAGCAGCAGAGTGGTATGAAAGCTAGCTCACAGTCTATCATCTCCACTCAGAGCATTGTCCAAGAAAATGTAAATCTTCAAACCCAATCCACCGCCACATCCGAAGCAGAGGAGGCAAAGAATACAACGGCCTCTCTCACACAGGAAGTCAAAAAGATTCCATCTCAGCCCACCAAAATCAAAATCCCAAAAGTGACACCAAATTTCAAGGTGAGAACAGTGAAGTTGCCGACAGAGAAGAAAGAGGAGAAAATGGAGGTGGTACAAAAAGATCAACAAGCAGTGAAACACGAATTACAAGTACATCAAACAGGTGTAGAGAATATTTCTAAGAGTGAGACCAGAGTAGTTCAGGAGAGAACCCAGAGGGCCACCAGTAGCTCAGCGAAAAACGAAGTAAAGGTGGAGATGAATGTGACACAGGAGAAAGAGGAGGAGGTTGAGAAAACAGCAGCTGCCAAGGAAACAATGCTGGAGATCCAAACGAAGACAAAGGCAAAGCAGAAAGCCATTAAAGTTGTCCCTTTGCCCAAAGAGCCAAAGCTAGTTCCCATGCCAGTAGCTCAAGCTCAAGGTCATGGCCACATATCCGTCTCCCACAGTCAACATAGCATGCAGGAACAGCACATTCAGAATCATGAGAGAGTAGTTCGACAGAGCTTCCATAAGCAGGAACAGCAGGTACACGTACAGAAGCACCAGGTCAAGTATTTCCAACAACAAGGAGAAGAAGTAAACTTAATGCAGCAGCATCAAGAGAGGTCAAAGGCAGAGTCTAAGGCTGTCTCCATGGACATTACAGGGAAGGCAGAAGCACAGACAGAAACTGCTCAATCAATGGTGGAAAGCACAGCTCAAACAGTGGAGGAGAGCACAGATTCAGAGAAATGTGTAATGGTACAGAAGCTGCTATTTAACATTAAGAAGCTTCATCCAGGGAAAATGGATTCAAACTCAGTTAGGACAATACTTAGTGAGGTCCCTGACTGGTTGATGAGGGCGGAGGAAAAGCGTGATTTAACACAGGTTGCTGTTCAGCAGAACAAGAAGAAGCTCACAGAGATCATTTTCCGTGTGAGAAACCTAGCACAAGCAAAACTTGTATTCTTAGAAGGACACATGGCTGCCATGGCAAAACAGGGAAGTGAACCAGCACCTGCACCACCACCTGCACCACTACCTGCATCATCACCTGCATCATCTCCTGCACCAGCATATGAAAACAAAGGATTTGGAGGAGCAACAGCCAATATATCTAAAATAAGCATTGGCTCGTCAAGAGTCGAAACCCCTAAGAAAGTGGTTGAGGAGAAGAAGATCTCCCATGAGAGCAAAAAGCCGGATCCCAGAGTTCCCTCTCCCATTCTTGCAACGCGAACACCTTCACCTACTTTCATAAGCATTGAATCAGTGAGGAGAACAGACTCACCCCTCATGGTGACCCCCTCACCTCCTCCGTCATACAGGTGTGGTGCCACCCCAACCCCACCACCGCCCCCTCCCCGCACTCCTACCTCTCGGTTCTGTAGGGCCACACCCTCTCCCACATTGAGCCGCTCAGAGAAGCTAGCCAAGTTGAAGGACACCACTGCAAAGCTCTCTCGGGGCATGACCCCTCCCCCACCCATGCCTGAGTTTCTGACGACAGAGCAAGCCTCTGACAGAGAGGATTCCCCAGCGCTGATTGAACCTGAGATCCACATGCAGACACAGGAGATGGAGACTGGGACGACGACTCCGGATGTGGCTGATATGGTTGACTCCATGATGACTGTCAGAGACAAAAAGTTCTTCTTTGAGGAGGCTCAGAAGGCAGAGGTGAGCAGGACATACATGCGGAAGGATCCCATTGAAATCCCAGAGCGCCTGGGTCCAGATGATCTAGAGGAAGTTCCTGAGGGCGTGAATATAGACATAATGAAAGAGGATCTCCCTAGGCTTGACCTGTCAAAGCTGGTCAATCAATTTGAATCCCCACAACCAAAGCTGTACATCAGAAAAGATCCCATCGTCATCACAGATAGACTGGGAAGTGACACTGAAGATCCAGAGGTAGACCCCAAAACGCCAAAAAACGATGAAACACCTGCCTTCAACATCAAGGCCATCAAGAATGCCTTTGACTTGGGTGATCATAATGCTCTCAAAGAAGTGAGAGAGAAACAAGAGGAGAGAGAGAGGAGAGAATCAGAATCTGCCGAACCGACGGGGAACTCTGAAACAAAGTCTGTCACTGAAGAGTTCTCTGGCATGGATGAATTTGGCAACATAACAAGCGGGGTGACGAGCGAGACCAGCATGCACTCTGAGAGCCACATGACCCGCCCCCTCCCTCCCTCCTACGCCGACGTGGTGAAAGGGAAGGTTGAAGAGATGGCAGTTCCTGTGGAAGCGGCCACCGAGGACCTACTTAGGAGCTTCCACCAGTCCTGGGGCGAAAGCGAGAGTGTGTTCCAAAATCTGGGATTCAGTGTCTCAGAACAGAGGACGTCACAGGTCGTAACACACCAGCAGGAGACTGTCGTGACGGGTAAACCAACGTGTGGAGCATGAGGGGAGACTAATAGAGAGTGATGGTGTGTTTAACATATTTTTTGTGTGAAAGTAAAACATTAACAGTGCCTTCAAATTCAGTATTAACGTTTTGCATCTGCACTGTTTTTAATGATGCATTTCCCCTCTGTTCATCTTCTTTGTTATCCTTATCTGACAGCCACTAACACTTCTAAAGCATAATGAATATAATGGCTACTGACAGTCGGTTTAGAATTCATTAAAACACAGCAAGAGAGTGCCTCATGATGTTCTTGTCTACACGGGGGTGGTTTTGTTGATGCCTAAGATATAGAGCTGCTTTCGCAAAAATAAGTTATGGATTCATGTTTTCATGCTTGTGTGAGTATGTGGTTGTATATTTCTAATTATAAACTGGGTGGTTCTAACCCTGAACGCTGATTGGCTGACAGCCGTGGTATACCACAAGTATGACAACACATTTATTTTTAATGCTCTAATTACGTTGCTAACCAGTTTATAATAGCAATAAGGCACCTCTGGGGTTTGTGATATACGGCCCTAAGCCGTGGTATATTGGCCATATACTGTCCCACACCTCCTCGGGCCTTATTTCTTAAGAACAGAATTAGCATATATATTCTATAAAAAAAGTAACGTTGTATGATTATTCTGATTAGGATTTAAAGCTGCAATATGTAACTTTTTTGGCGACCCGACCAAATTCACATAGAAATGTGAGTTATAGATCTCTCATTCTCATTGAAAGCAAGTCAAAGAAGCGGTAGATCGGTTCTATCTGTGCTATTACTATGCTTCCATTTAGTTTTTGTGTCTTTTATTTTGGTTTTGCACACCACCTTCAAACAGCTGAAAATACAATATTTTTGGTTATGTAAAATATATTTCACAGCGGTTTAGATGGTACAATGATTCACTACACTATATTGGCTTGTTTTGTCACATAAATGAAATTAGGCGAACTATTCGAATTTTAGCAACCAGGAAATGGCGTAAGGATTTCTACCTAGTGCACCTTTAAGTCTAAATTGAAATGATCTAAACATGAACTACAATTTAAAATGGCTTCATATAGAGTAATATAAAGTCTTCATGAGCAATACATACAGTGGGGTCCTAAATTATTGACACCCTTGATAAATATTAATAAAATAAACCATTCTAATACTGAGCTACAATGTATGCTACATTTTTTGGGGGAAATTATATTATTTTATACTAATACAATTGCTCAGAGAAAAAGATTGTATTGAATAAGTCATATATAAAAGTAGTCAAAAGTTGAGTATTTGTTCCCATATTCTGAACAAGTGACTCTACAAACTTGTTGGATGCATTTGCAGATAGTCTTAGTTGTGTTTCAGATTATTTTATGGCCAAAATAAATAAGAATAGAATATGTTTCTAAACACTTCTACATTAATGTGGATGCTAGCATGATTACGGATAATCCTGAATGAATCCTGAATAATGATGAGTGAGAAAATTACAGAGGTTCAAAGATCATACCCCCAAGACATGATAACCTCTCACCATTACCAATAACAGGGGAGGATAGCATGTCTTGGGGGTATGATCTTTGACCTTCTGTAACTTTCTCACTAATCATTATTCACAATTCATTCAAGATTATCCATAATCCGAAGTCATTGGGTGTTAGGAATATGGGACCAAATTATTTACTTTATTTCTAAGAATCTTTAGGGGTGTCAATCATTTTGACCCCTATTTCCCTATTTTTTTTGCATACAATATAGCACAGTATTTGAATTATTTATTTTATACAGTCATTATTGCTGTAATTTATAAAGGTTGTCAATAATTTCGGACTCCACTGTAGATGTTTTGCGAGTCACCTATAAAGCACTATATAGATGGTTAACATAACCGCTCCATATGTAGGGTGCACTGCTAAATGCATAACACATAAAAGGGTGACATAACAGCTTATTGGTAGGACCGGACGAGCTATAGCAACATAATATTTTAAATATAGCAGGTTTTTAAAGGAGCAGTGTGTTTTCATTTTTGCCATTGAAAACATATTGCGATATTGCTATCGTCACAGCCCTACTAACTAGGAGGCAATTCTGATGGTGACATTACATGTGACATTACTTTCCTTCAGGAAAGCCCTCAACTAGGGCCTTAAAAGGGGATAGAAAGCAGACAGCAAGTTGCCAAAACGTACAGTCACACACGTGGACACAGTCACCACATATAGGCATACACACAAATGTTTGAATGGCGTAGGTAGGCCACATGGTGTGCTACATATTTACTTTAACACTGCCTTGTTGTACACACCTTGCATGAAGATGCCTCCATCTACGCCACAAAAAGCCTTGCCGATCTGATGTCACACACCCTATCACAACCGAAGTGACCAATCATTCCCAATACTACCTTTATAAAAGGGTAGATTCATTTAGATCACACTCATGACTACTTTGTGTAGTTCTTTGTCATACTTCCTTTAAAAGTGACACACCTATTGATATTCATAGCACATCCAAAAACATCTTGCAGCATCGTGCTTGGTTCTGCCCACGTCCTTGCTTGCTCTGCCCATAGAGTGACAACCATTCCTATTCGAAACAACGCATCTGAAGTATCTTAGGTTAGCTATAAGAATCTTGGCTTTAGGCATTGATAACACATAGATGCATGCTGAATAGGTGTACTACAGGCCTCGGACACGAGGTCTCATACACATCCAGCTATTAACAGCCAAGTTAATAGTCCTGTTATTGAACTCTTCTTTTATCTGTTATAAACAGATAAAAGAAGACGCAGGAGAAGAGGTTTTGGAAAAGAAGGTAATCTGTTTTTAAAAGATTAATGGGAAACCCTGTTACCCTTGAAATTAGCAAGGCTAACCGGCCTGAACAATATCTTGTTAGCTAGCTAGCTTAGCTATTATTTCAAAATGCCCTAGCCGCTAACTAGCCAAATAGCAATTCCCATAGTATTGTTTTCTTCCAAATTATAACTAGAAAAAAAGTAATGTTAATCATTATCTGAACCTGCAATCATCATCATTAACATCCAATCATCATCATTAACATCAGCACGAACGCCATCTTTATGAGGCCTGCTTAGCTTAGCTCTGTGTGTGTGTTGCTGTGAGTTATGTCTGTCTTGGTTAGTCCCATTTGGCAATGCAGCCTATTATACATAGGGAGATGGCAGACTATGTCACCTTTTCTACACCCTTTATAGAGTATGACTTGAACTGATTTGTGAAGCATCTGTGTAGTGCTTAGCAATATGTTACTGTATGTATGCTACATAGTTTGTTTAAAGTGGGAACCATTTTTTTGTGATTTCATAAATGATTTACAGTCCAGTAGGTTTCGTAACAATGACAAATTATGAACTAATAGTGTTAATGTGTTAGTGTTCACTCTTTTTGCTTTGTTTGTTTTTACTGAAAATGTCAATAAAATAATGAGCTAACACTCTTTCTCTTGCAGAAAATTCGAGTTCCAGAGTCCGAACTGTGCACGGTGTGTCGGAAGAGGGTGTATCCGATGGAGTCTCTGTTCGCAGACAAACACAATTTCCATAAAAGCTGCTTCCGCTGTGAGCACTGCAGTGGCAAACTAAGGTAAACCACAAACTTGGGCTTATAACCAGTACAAATAATAAAAAACTATCTTATTTCAAATGTTGTGTCTGAATAGTAACAACATTTGTCTTTCTCAGCCTTGGCAACTACGCCTCTCTCCATGGACGAATGTACTGCAAGCCACACTTCAAACAACTGTTCAAGTCCAAAGGAAATTATGACGAAGGATTTGGACAGAAGCCTCACAAAGACCTTTGGAGTGCTAAAAATCAAGACTATTCCATCGAAAATGAAAAGACCAATCTAAAATCACCGTCCCCTGAAAAACTAGATGCCAGAGGTTCCAAAGCCAGGAGCAGTGTCAGTTCGACAAAGATAGAGGTACCACCTCCACAGGAAAAGGAAGTGAGCAAATCACAGGATGAAAACAAAAAGCTCACTAGTAAGATTGCGGTTGTATGGCCCCCTCAAAACGATTCTCCCAAGAAAGTGTTCATGGTGGAGGACGAGGTGAAGCTGGTTAAACCCTCATGGCCCCCCCAGGATAGCTCTCCACCGACCGACACCGATGCCCATAAAAGCCAGATCAATGAACCTTCTTTAAAAGATAGCCCTGATATAAAAACACAAAATTGTCCCCAAGAAACTGCATGGGAAAGTGCCGTTGTAACTGTAGAAACTCCAGCAGAGAAGAAGGTTTTAACCACTTGTGTAGACCTAGTAGAGGTAACAGAGAGTACTCCCACCCATGAACCCCCAAGAGACAGTGGCATAGAGGTAGCTGGGAAAGTGGAACCCGATGTGGAAGTGACAAGCGAGGTGAACGAGGAAGGAGCTGTGGAAAGTGTGAATGTGACAGAAAAAGATGAAGAGGAAAGTGGAGAGGTAGAGGATGTGAAAGTAAATAGGCATAGCGGGGAGGCTGAGGCAGAGAACCCTTATAAAGAGGAGAAGGAGAAAATTGAGAAAGTAAATGGGAGTGAGGAGGATAAGGTAAAGGTCACAGTGATAGATGGTGAGGCATCAAGTGAGCCAGCAGTAAATGCAAACTCCAACAACAATAATAACTGCCAATTATTATTTGACCATGAACCAATGTTCAAAGGGCTTGATGACTACAAAACGGAAGAAAGTGATTTAATACTTCAGTCCACAGAACTAGCTGCTGCCGAAAGCCATTTTAAGGAGGGCATATTCGGGGATGAAGAACTAAAAAGGATGCCAACCAACGTTCTAGACATGGCGGACGCTTTTGTGCCAATGGGTGCCAAATGTATGGAGGCCACAAACGACAGTCTGAATAAACATGTCTTCACAGAGGCGACTCCAAGTACATTTTCTTTTGAAGCGGAACCAAAGATTAGCACCTCAAGCTTCCTGGAGGACATTTTTGCTGGGCTCGATAACAGTTCCACCCTCCTGTCTGATTTCAAGTCTGACATCTTCAATGAGTCTGTCAGTGAGAGGCCCTTGGTGTCAATGCTGGATGACCTTTTGGATTTTGGAATGGAGTCAAGAGGAAAAACAGATAAACCCAAAGATGGTTGGAAAGTGGATGAACAGCTTGACAGCTTTGCCACGAAAGATGTCTGTGCACAGGGGAAAAGCAACATGCTGTGGAAAGATGATTATGACTCACTGTCAGTGGAGGAACAAATCAAGAGGAACAGATATTATGACGATGACGACAGTGACAACTCCTAAATCGAATAACATTCAATCTGTCTTTTCTATCAGTCAATTAGTCTATTCTGTCCTCATGCAATCCCAAATTTCCTTTTACATTTCAGTCCGTGGAGAGAGAAATCAAGCTAATATCACATCTTCCCTATAACTATTTTTGTACTATGTTTTAGCAATGATATCAATGCTCTTGAGATTTGATCTTGCTGTTTAAAAGCACCTGGTGTGCAGTTTTAAAAAAAATTATATAGGGATTTTTTTTTGGTTCATGTTTTTCTGTATACATTGCTTCTGATATTTTAAAACCATCAAAACAGCACATATTCATATTTTGCAATACATTCATTATACTTTCTTGCTATAATGGTTTTCAATTTGCTTGGTTTGTGGAAAGAATGCCTGTGAGGTTTAATCTTCTGAGTCACATTAAAGATTTACTTTTCCTATTCTATTGTAATGTAGTTATTAATAAAGACTTTACATGTCTCTGGTAAATTACTTCTTAATCAGTGCGGGAAGAGATACTAGGGTAAACGTTGTGTGTAGAGGTGTAATTTGGTCTACGGTCTGTATGGTTGGCCAGCTGAGATCTCTTAAGTTAGAGCCATATTGATTTCCATTGAGGGAGCCATAGGGTTGTAGGAGGAATACAGATTTTAACATGTACAGTGCCTTCAGAAAGAATTCATACCCCTTGACTTATTCCACATTTTGTTTTGTTACAGCCTGAATTTTAAATATTTTTCGTTATCTCACTCATCTACACACAATATCCCATAATGACAAAGTAAAAACATGTTTTTAGTCATTTTTGATAATTTATTGAAAATTAAATATCACATTTACATAGGTATTCATACCCCTGAGTCAATACATGTTAGAATCACCTTTGGCAGCAATTACAGCTGTGAATCTTTTTGGGTAAGTCTCTAAGAGCTTTGCACACCTGGATTGTACAATATTTGCTCATTATTCTTTTAAAAATTCTTCAAGCTCTGTCAAGTTGACTGTTGATCATTGCTAGACCAGCCATTTTCAAGTATCGCCATAGATTTTCAAGCCGATTTAAGTCAAACTGTGCTTAGCCACTCAGGAACATTCAATGTCATCTTGGTAAGCAACTCCAGTGTAGATTTGACCTTGTGTTTTAGGCTATTGTCCTGCTGAAAGGTGAATTTGTCTCCCAGTGTCTGGTGGAAAGCAGACTGAATCAGGTTTTCCTCTAGGATTTTGCCAGTGCTTTTAGCTCTATTCTGTTTCTTTTTATCCTAGTTATGCTGATGACAAGCATTCCCATAACATGATGCAGCACCACCATGCTTGAAAATATAAAAAGAGTGGTACTCAGTGATGTGTTGTGTTGGATTTGCCCCAAACATAGTGCTTTGTATTCAGGACAAAAATATGATTTCTTTGCCACATTTTTTGCAGTATTACTTAAGTGCCTTGTTGCAAACAGGATGCATGTTTTGGAATATTTTTATTTTCACTCTGTCATTTAGGTTAGTATTGTGGAGTAACTACAATGTTGTTGATCCATCCTCAGTTTTCTCCTATCACAACTATTAAACTCACTATTTTAAAATCACCATTGGCCTCATGGTGAAATCCCTGAGCAGTTTCCTTCCTCTACTGCAACTTATCTTTGCAGATTATTGATACACCACCCAGAGCCTAATTAATAACTTCCCCATACTCAAAGGGATATTCAGCGTCAGTTAATTTTTAAAAATAATCTACCAAATCGGTGCCACTTCTTTGCAAAGCATTTTACAACCTCCTTGCTCTTTGTGGTTGAATCTGTGCTTGGAATTCACTATTCGATTGAGGCACCTTAAATATAATTGTATGTGTGGGGTACAGAGATGAGGTAGTCAAAAATCATGTTAAACACTATTATGGAACACTGAATCATATCCATGCAAACTCTACAAAAATACACAGCCTACCTCAAACTTCTCAGCTTTTGAAGTGCAATTCCTTGAACCCATCAGTCATGCATTGCAAATGTGTTTAGCAGCAATGTCAGTCAACCTTGCTAAAAAAAATTAGCGTTCCACTTCCAGACGAATTGATTGGCTACTATTCATTTCACAAATTATCCTGATTGGACAACTCTCTTGTCAGCTGCATTACCGCATACAGTCACTATCACGTCGCCCCCACTATTTTCTCGCGGTGAGATCAGATGCAGAGCCCAGAGCAGGACGGACAGAGTTTCAGCATCACTTGTCTTTGTGGGATGTAGACAACGAGACCGGTAGGTTCAAATGCTTTGTAAACTGATTCCTAATGCTGCGATTTGTGCTTTGTCCAGTGGCGCCAGCCGGCAACAGCTTACTGAACACCTGGTACAAGCTTTCGTCGTCATTCAGGCAAACGGAGCCTTTTTATTTCGTGCATGCGACTACTTTGTGGTTAGATTATAATCGTTTTATAGGGACAGTGCAAACCATTCAGTCACTGCTTCTTTGTGTTTAGAAATGCATCGTCGGTTGTTTGCTGTTGTCCTATTGGCTTTGCCCTCTGATGGACCGTCCGGGACTCCAAAGGAATGTTATGTATTGAAGAGTGCGTCTCACATCAGCGGTGATGCTGCGATGTTTTGTGGTCCAGGATTTTCGGCAGATTTGATGCAAAGCGAACCAAATAGCTATGAGTTGAAACCCTTTTATTGCTGCGCTTGAAGTGAATTGTTTATTTCATGTTAAACTTCATGTCATATTGTTGTTTGTTGATAGAGGCTATCAACACGCACATGCCTCGGAAACAAGTCACATAGGCCTACTGTATGTCATCCACATACTACAGGGCGTTCAGCATAGGGACAGACATTACAATACAGCTACTGTTTTGAATACCACTCATAGGCTACACTAACAACGTACTTTACTCAGAATCTCCCTTGCCAAGTTAGAACCTATAAGCCTAGGGAGGCACGGATTCGTCAGCATAAACACAGCCTACAGTTTCTTAATATCGACTGTGCGTAGGCTACAGTATATTCACTTTTAACATTTTACGTTGTGGTGATACAATCTGTTCATTGACATGAGGGTGCACCAGCCGCACCACACTATTGAAAATATAATTGATATACTTGAAAAACTATTTTTTAATTATATCAGAGGGACGGAAAGGACGAGCAGTGTTGATCAATAGAGGCGTCTGTTTGCAGTAAGTCGGTTCAATGCACCTGCTCTACTACAATGACCTTGCACTTACAGAGCAAATAGCTGCATGTGGACAAAATATGTTACATAGCTAACAGTAGGTCGACTTGATTTGTTCACTGTCCAGGACAAGAGTATCACAACTGTGTACCATTTAGGTGTAGTATAGACGAGCATGCCAAAGTAAATCAAAGCAAGACTGAACCTCTTCTGTTTTTAGAACTTTTGATTGTAGCCAATAGGGCATAATGACCATTCAAGCTGCAGCGTGTTGCCATGCTGTGAACAGTGTGTTTAAACCTCTGGAAATCCATTGGCAGAGATGTATTCTGACAGAGCCTTTGTGGAGTGAAATGCCATAGATCTCAAAGGCTTTTTCACTGTGCGACTGATCCTCTTTTGGAATTACACTGCTGTTTGATGTTGCTACATCAATACTTTTCACACACTTGCTTGTCAGAGAGTAATTCTGTTGCAAGAAGCATAGTCCATCTTGGGTAAGCGTAGCCTCTCTATCTCTTGACCTTACAGTGCCTGGTTGTTAATTCCCCTGGTCCTGCCAAAATTCCCTCGTTTAAGCCTGCGTTCTGGCATCCTACCAGTAACTGATATTTTGCGGGTGAAAAAAAAATGTCCCATTTAATTTCAGACATCCTCAGTGCCCCATTTATCTAATTTGACAAGAAATGCAGCAGTTGAATCTCAATTAAACAATGATATATCAAAATAGGTGTCGTGGACAGATTGAAGCTTTAAATTATGAGAACAATGAAGGTTGTGGAAGAGAAAAGGGCTCTTTATATGTATAAGGGATTGAGATTCTGAATTGATTTGATCCATTTAAACACTGTCATATTGATTGATCTCAAT
This sequence comes from Thymallus thymallus, assembly GCA_023634145.1. Classification (NCBI taxonomy): domain Eukaryota; kingdom Metazoa; phylum Chordata; class Actinopteri; order Salmoniformes; family Salmonidae; genus Thymallus; species Thymallus thymallus. The sequence continues at coordinate 11,253,629 of CM042419.1, forward strand.
AATATCATACTTATCATAATTGCCTATTCTCTACTGCATTGATAGATGACTGTTCCTTCAATAGCAATCTTGGGCTATAATCAAAGCGAACGCGCCATATTTCTCCTGGCTGTACCCTACAGCATCTATGTTCACCTTTGCATTACGTTAGATATAGATCAATAGTAAGTCAATACAGTAAGTAGCCTCGTGCTGTCAGCAGGCAATGCATTGGTCAAGTGTAATAGGAAGCCCCTAAAAGCCTTGGATGCAGATTCCCTTACGTTAACAGTGGTGGTCAAGTGTAATAGGAACCCCCTAAAAGCCTTGGATGCAGATTCCCTTACGTTAACAGTGGTGGTCAACTGTAATAGGAACCCCCTAAAAGCCTTGGATGCAGATTCCCTTACGTTAACAGTGGTGGTCAACTGTAATAGGAACCCCCTAAAAGCCTTGGATGCAGATTCCCTTACGTTAACAGTGGTGGTCAAGTGTAATAGGAACCCCCTAAAAGCCTTGGATGCAGATTCCCTTACGTTAACAGTGGTGGTCAAGTGTAATAGGAACCCCCTAAAAGCCTTGGATGCAGATTCCCTTACGTTAACAGTGGTGGTCAACTGTAATAGGAACCCCCTAAAAGCCTTGGATGCAGATGGTTGTCGACGGGAAGCAACGATTTGCCTGAGGAAACATCCTGTGCATTTTTTAGATGCACTGACTTCCGTCAAATGTATTGCAATATTAAACGTGTAACGATCCAGCTCATATCACAAACCCTCTTATCTATAAATAGCCACTTATCTTTTACCGTAAGCCATGTCCCATTGACACGGGTGAGGAGAAGCACCAGTGTACCCTATGTGTCACCTCTTTGAGGGGCATTTGATTGTGTGTTTATGGCAGGCCCTTCTCTCCACTTACTCCTTGCTTAAGATTCATTTTATGCGTCGTTCCATTCGTGTAGGGAACATGTAGGTCTACATCAAGGATATCGGATGTATTTGACATGAGAAATTGATCCTTTGAAATATACACTTCAGAACAATGCAACAGTGTACCGCCACAGTTCTAATGGAATGGAATATTTTAATGCTCTTTTACGCCACAGGGATAATATGCTAGCCAAGAGCTACATATTCTTAATGACATTTGTGTGCTGTGGTGGAATGTTATTTATAAGAATCTACAAGGTTAGTAGTTTCATTCACAAGATATGTGACAGTGATGGATGGCATCGATAAGAGAGCAATAGAAATGTGGATGGCAAAATAGCATATTACGCTGTTCCCAGGTAATGTGCACTTCAGTGTTCTGTTGTTTTTCTTATCAAAACAATTTAACAGGAAAATCTGCATGTTATCACTGTAAACCTTTTTTCCTTTTTTTTCCTCAGGGGAATATTTCTCTCTTTTAAGTCTAACCGGCCTGAGCTTGTCAAATGCCAATATTGTTTTGTCCAAACAGAATCAGCTTGAAACAGCTGCCATTTTATTAACACCTTGTGGATGTGTGTATATTGGGTCAGTGTTTGGGGTTGTTGAAGGCCTTTTAAAAGCCTGCTTTATGGCAGGTTGGTTTAGTAAGGGGCCTAGCAGGAGCATGAACCTGTAAAGTGTCCTCGGTGGTTTACAATAAATACAGTTTACTCCTTACATTTACATTAATATCACCAAGAGTGTCATTTATTTTTACTGTCCTTAGAAAAAAACGGTTCTTCGGCTATCCCCATAGGAGAACCCTTTTTGGTTCCAGGTAGCACTTTTTTAGGTTCCATGTAGAACCCTTTGGGGAAGGAATTTTATGTGGAACCCAATAGAGTTCTACCTGGAACCATAAGGGTTCTATCTGGAACCAAAAAGGGTTCTTCAAAGGATTCTCCTTTAAGGACAGCCCCATAGACTGTACCTGAGTCTTTTGGCTATATATTATTTTTGTGACCCCGTTTATGTGGGACTATATTCTGCCTAAAGCAATGGTTTACTTGTTTTAGGACTATATGTGTTTCTGCTGGTAATGCCAATTGTGTTTGTATAACAAGCAAAAAAAAGGCACTGGTCTTTTGTAGTGTAGTCTCAATATGAGCCACAGTACAGCTTTAATACAATCCCTCCCATTTCCATTAGTGATTTTCATTCTCCTAGCGTCTCCGATGTTTTCACGCTGATGTGATTTGACCTGTGCTGTCCTCCTCTATAGAGAGTCACTAACAAATGCAATTGTACATTTCATCCGTCTCACTCAATGCTGGGCCCTGATCATCTTTGTCATTGCCATCCAGAGTTTATTGGATCACTAGATAATCCCTTTAGCTATGACAGTCACACATGGCTCCGGTCCTGCTTGTGCTTTCCAAGGCCCAGATGTGACATCGGCACACAGTCAGTCAACCACAGTGACAGTGTTACCATTTTACTGTATGTTTTATTTGATTTGACACATTCATAAAATAGGCTAGCTAGACACATTTTACATTTTCGTCATTTAGCAGACACTCTTATCCAGAGCGACTTACAGTACCGACCAACTCAGCCACATGGGACCGTGTATCTGTTTTTTGTGTACTTTCGTTGTGGCATTTTGCACCTGCCCTGTGTTTTGTTGTAGCTGCTTGACAATGAAATTTCCCCCCCCGGGGGATCAATAAAGTATCTATCTATCTATATCTATCTATCTATCTATCTATCTATCATCTATACCAAAGTGCATTCAATGCCAGTGATTATGAAGGTACAGAGTCAAATTGATTGTGTTGTACAGTATGTGAATGGAGGTTGAATCACTGATTAAGCTAAGCCAAACTATAGACACAAGCAACGTGTCAACATTTGTTTACCATATTTGTTTACAAGAATGGCAAATGGCCCTGAATGGCAAACACAGCGTTGTTATCCTCCGGAAGCATTCTAATGGCAGACGTCCACATTAATTTTCTGTAAAACAATTAAATAGCGTGTGATGTGATGTGATTGTGTCAGAGCGGAGCCAAGCGGCTGTCACGCCAAAACCATAAACACATCCGAGGTTGATGAGGTGAGCTACCGCCATCTGAAGAATTGTGATTAATGCGATGTCTAGTGAAAGCAGCTACATAAACTCAGTCCGTTAGCTTTCCCAATGTAACCCAATGGCTGATTACGTGGGGGATCTAAACTGTAAACTTGCAGTTGCAGTCTTCCTTTAAGTGCTTTGAGACAGTATTCCAGGACCTTAGGACAAAGGTTTCTCTTAAACACGTCCTTGGAGCTCGTAGAGCTGGTGTCACGTGGTGTTCGGCAGCCAATCTGGGACAAGAGATAAAGAGGAGGCAAGCGCATCAGCAGCCGTAGCCCACTTTGCTATCTGCAGCCCTGCCTCCACCCAGCTGGGACTGAACGCCGACTCTGGTCCGTGCGGTGTTGGTGTGTGGATCTACAGTACACGAGCAGCCTACTGAGCATAGGCCACCACACCACTGTTGGCTGTGGGAAGGGAAGAGCTCCAAGCTCCGAGTGTCTCGTGGGTCTCGGGTATAATTGGGTTCTGTTGAAGGGCCTTTGCTGGTTTGCCAACCTGGCCACTGGAGGCGGACGGCTCCAAGCTCCCCTGGTCAAGTGGATGATTGGATTTGCGCTGCAGTAGTCATACAAGAGAGGGGCTTCAAGGGAACGAGCGGTCCTTGTATTAAACTTTGGCGAGGGCCCTTTTTCCCAACAATAGTAGCTGTTGAATCTGCGTCTATATTTCCATTATGTGGAAGCTGTTATGTCACACCCACATCACATACATTATGTCTCTGGTCCTGTGCCATTTAGAAGGGGAGGTCAGGCTCAGCACCATTAGAACCATTTAAGCTCTTAATTTTTTATTTTTTTAATCCTCCTAGAACACAGCACGGTTCCAAACTCATGATGGGCCTGGGTCAGGGGAGAGAAAGGGAGGATGAGGCAGAGGAGGCTGGTCCACACATTACTTCCTCTTTACATATCTGAAGCCATGTACTGACGACTATAGCCACCAGATGCCACATTGAAGCATTACGGCTCGTTGGAAGGACGTGCTACGTTTAGATGTGACTGGGTAACCTTGTTCACGTTGTCAATTTGAGTCTGTTTCCACGGTGTGAGTCTGTGAACAAAACAATATTGCAGCTCAGTGGACTACAATGTTCAATTTGAATACTCATTTGTTCACTCCAATAGGCTATGCACTAAACAGGAGGTTGGTGGCACCTTAATTGGGGAGGACGGGCTCGTGGTAATGGCTGGAGTGGAATGGTATATATGGTCACCATGGTTTCCATGTGTTTGCCATTCCATTCGCTCCGTTCCAGACGTTATTATGAGCCGTCCTCCCCTCTGCAGCCTCCACTGATGTGCATTTCTGATTGTTATACAGTATGTAGGATGGAGTAGACCTAACGGTATCCTTATTGCAAACAGTAATTAGATACAGCCCACGCATCTTTCAGTTTCCCTTATCCTCTGAGATCTGCATGTCAATTTGACATTTGCCTTCCGCTCAGAATTATGCCTCTCAAATAGATTTTGAAGGGAGGCAGGCTTAATATGAAACTGCCTGATCCCTGTCTTATCCCAGGTGGTGACATGACCTACTAGTACTGGGGGATTTAAACACTCTATGAATCAGAAGTGTTCTTTAAAGGTTTTGACTGACTTTGAAATTAACAATTGAAGATCACCTTTTTTTTTTTTAAACACAGGCCAACATTTACTCATCTCATGCGCTCCACTAGACGGGTGTTTTCCATGAAAGAGAAAATGAGAGGTACAGTAATGGGAAGGGTTATCGCTCCCCGTCTTTTTTCTCTGTTTACCACAGTTAGCTAGGTGAGATGAAATGACTGGGAGAAAGCCAATGAGCCCAGTAATGCACTGCTTTTCCTGGAGCATATTAAGTCAGACTCTTGAGCTACAAAAACCAAAAACCGTCTTCTTTTGGTACCACTATGTCCTGTAGATAGAATGACAGCATGGTACTGGCTTGCCTCATTTGGACAGTTTTCCAATTAGTTAATTTTTACCAAGGATATAAACTCCCCATGGTATTTATTTGGACAGTGAATGTATTTGAATGTATTGCATTTTGTAGTTTAATAAGGTTTTAAAGAACATCAACTTTGTTGCAGTCAAATAAGACCTGACCTGTACTTCAACTGTAATCCAGATATTTGGATTTAGTCATTTCTAAGCAAAACATGTCTGCTTTAGTTCTTATTTTACTTTCACAGGCTACACAAAATGTAATTGCTTCACGATACAGGCGCTGTGATGTGTTGCACAACATAATCATCTCTCATTTGTTGCGCCCATGCACATTTCGTGATGCAGTTGATTACAGTTTCTGGATGATGTTCGTATTTAAAAAGCACAGGGCCTCGGATGGTATGAAGTCACACAAGGGAAGATACAGGATTAGCTCTTGAGTATATGTTTTATGCATCACGATGAGCACAAGTCGGTAATGCTCCAGCTATGTTGCTCAGATGTATATCAGATGCTATCAATTACCTTACAACAGCAGGAATTCAATTGAGTCTGTTCTATGCAATAAGGATTGCTTCTGTGCCACAAATATTACGCTCCCTAGGCCCCTTATCACTTTTTCCTGTGCCCCTTTCACCTTGCTGTCAAATGATCCAGGCCCAGTCTATACATCAGTAAGTAAAGTCTTTCCGAAACTGAAATATGTGGTGAGCATCCTTTCGATTAAATCTTTGATAGCCAACTATTTATTTTCATATAATGCGGATTTAATCTCATTGTGCAAAGGAGCATCTGCCAGCGACCCAGAAAATTGGGAAGGGGTGGAGTGATTATGATGAGTGATCTGATAACTCCACAAACCAAGCGTAGACTTTAGATGCACATCAATCTCTTCACATTGGCTTATAGGAAAATATACTTCTGTTCACAGTGCTTATCACATCGCCTTAGCTAAGAATATTGATCTGCTGCAGGCTAAAGTAATAGTTTTTTTTAATTAATTGTGCCATCTGAAATATTTGTTCCTTACATATTCCCAAGCGTCCACCGATGTGTGTCCAAATAATCAATCTCTTATTAATGTGGTTGATAGTTATCATCAGTCTTGGTTAAGATTTCAATTTCTTATGTCTCCTGGCCCTTCCAGTTAAATGAAGACGAGCTCATGATCATTCATTGTTTCTGTCAAATTTTTTTTTCTTTGTTGTCATACTGTCACTTAAAATCAAATCAAATCAAACCATTTTACTTAAATGGCCAGTTCTGATGAGAGTATCAGTATATCCATATCCCAAACCTGTAACTTTTGACAATGTTCCCTTCACCATCATGCAGTATATCTCAACTTTAATTCACCATCTGTTCCTCTTGGACGTTAACCACAAGCCATTTACCACTGCGCTACTCTTCACCATTGTTCAACAATAATGAATTAACCATTATTCACCCCGTACTCTACCAACAGAGTTGTGGATGTCAGCCCAAATGGAAAAAGTGTTATGAACATCCGCTATTCATTAATTGGCCATTTCAGACGGGGGCATTAAAGACTGGCAGCGGTTGGAGAGGGATCAAAAGGATTTAGGCTACGTGCCATAATTTTTGTCTCGTAAAAAAGACACCGTCAAGGATGCATCATCAATCTTTCCAGCGAAACATCAACTGAGAGCCTTTAAGCACACCACCAGTGCTTTACAGACCATGTCTGCTTTGCAGTGTTGATCACAGCTCTGAATCAAAGATGTGGTGGGCACACTGTGATTCTTATAACCACTGTACCAATGGGCTCTGCTGTTTCCAAGCCAAACAGACAGCCATTAGGCCAAGCAGAATCTGTTTTATGACAGCCATCTGCTTTATTATCTCACTTTTAGTTTTTGGATCTGTGCTCAACGCTTGGATGTTTGATTGTATCTTCTTTGAACTCTCTCCTAGAATTATTATCTTTTTTGGGGCATCATCTTTTGATTATATGCAATCATTACTGTTGATGAGGTTTAGCAAGACATAGTAACTCAATGCCTGCCTAGCAATATAGAAAGGGATTGAGAGTAACACTTGACAACCCAACTTCATAACACGTTATGACACGGTCATAAACAATGTCATAATATGGTCATAACACTGTCATGACACATACTCACCGGCCACTTCATTAGGTACTGCTTGTTAACGCAAATATCTAATTAGCCAATCACGTGGCAGCAACTCAATGCATTTAGGCATGTAGACATGGTCAAGACGATCTGCTGATGTTCAAACCAAGCATCAGAATGGGGAAGAAAGGTGATTTAAGTGACTTTGAACGTGGCATGGTTGTTGGTGCCAGACGGGCTGGTTTGAGTATTTCAGAAAGTGCTGATCTACTGGGATTTTACCCCACAACCATCTCTAGGGTTTACAGAGAATGGTCAGAAAATGAGAAAATATCCACTGAGCGGCAGTTTTCTGGGCGAAAATGCCTTGTTGATGGCAGAGGTCAGAGGAGAATGGCCAGACTGGTTTGAGCTGATAGAAAGGCAACAGTAACTCAAATAACCACTTGTTACAACCAAGGTATGCAGAAGAGCATCTCTGAACGCACAACACGTTGAAACTTGAAGCAGATAGCCTACAGCAGGTACCACACCAGGTAACACTCCTGTCAGCTAAGAACAGGAAATTGAGGCTACAATTTGCACGGGCCCACAAAAGACAGATACACGATACATGATACTTAGTGCGGCAGTATGAAAAAGTATAAAAATACACGAAGTCTGGAGTGCAAAAAGCTATAGAAACGCATTGCATAGTATGAGTGAATGACTGAATATGTACACTATACATTGTTGTAGTGTTAGGTGAAAAATTATACAATTATTGTACGTTGATATAAATAAAAACATATTTGCATGGTTAACTATACAGGTCAATGGCAGAGAAAGATACTTAAATAGCTAAATGCACGTATGATATATGTGAGAGTAATAATAGTTTACTTAATATACAGTCTGGTTAAATGTACAGGTAAATGAATATTTGCATCGTTAAATTAACTGTACAGGTAAATGACAGGAAGAGATACTTAAATAGCTAAATGTGCGTATGATATAATTTAGGGTAATAATACTAATTCCCTTAAAATACAGGGTTAATTACAGATAAATGCACGTATGGCACATTCGATATACTAAATGCAATGAAAAAAAAAATACTACTGACAGGATACTAGTATACAGTCCTGAGTGAATGACTACGCAAGTTCAGTCCAAGAGTTACTTATAATATTGCACGTGATATGATATAACAACTGTACATGAATATGTATATACAGTCCTGAATGAATGAGTGCTGAATGAATAAGTCCTGATTGAATGAGTGATTACAGACCAGAGAGTTACTCACGGATGGATGGATGCCTAATTGTTAAACTAGGTCCTAACACCCCAATGTGGTGGAACGGGAGATTCACATCATGGATGTGCAGCCGACAAATCTGCAGCAACTGAGTGATGCTATAACATCAATATGGACCAAAATCTCTGAGGAATGTTTCTGTCTTGAATCTATGCCACAAAGAATTAAGGCAGTTCTGAAGGCAAAAGGGGGTCCAACCTGTTACTAGCAAGGTGTACCTAATGAAGTGGCCGGTGAGTGTATATTTAGACCTGTTGTGACATATTGGGTTATTTTCATGGCTTATTTCATGGCTGGTTATGACACCTACATAAGAGTGTCAAAACCAACAAAACCTACCACACAATGCAAAACATTCCATTACACCATAGTTACTTGTCAACACTATGTTTATGTTATATAACATTTTCTGAAATGTACCATATTCAATTCTCATTGTAATTGTGCACACATTAATGTCAGACATGCACCTACCCCAATGCTCTGTAGCTGATGACTGGGATGAATGCAAGAGCAGATTTCAGGAGCAGGACAAGTAACCCTCTTTTTGACTGATGACTGACATAATAGCCTGTACGTGATAGGCCTATCTGGCTTATATGGTTATGATGGTCATAGTGCTTCTTGACATGATGGTCATAATGCTTCTATATATATTCTTTATATATATTGTCATAAAGGTTTCTACAAATTATTTAAAATATGTTGGAAAAAAAAACATTACTGTAAAAAATTAATTACAACAACAACAAAGGACTTAAGAAACTTTCAAACAAAAATAAACTTCTGAAGAAATGTGGGTTTCGACACTTATGTACAGTAGGTGTCATAACCGACCATGATATAATGCAATACGTCACAACAGGTCTAAATATATGTGTCATGACAGCGCTATGACCATATTATAACAAGTTATAACAAGTTATGTCAGCCGTTATGACATTATGACATGATTATAACCGTGTCATAACGTGTTATGATGCTGGGTGTCAAGTAAAGTGTTACCGAATTGAGAAATACTACAGTCTAAGGGCATCCTCCTATGTGGTTTGTAATGAATATTGGAGGTTGAAATGTAATGGTTCTTCAAGAATCATAAGTCATTTGTAGATGCATTGTAGGAAAATAATGAGAAATATTTTCACTGCAAGAATTAATTGTTTTGAGTCACAGTTGGAGGTTTGCACGGAGCAGCCTCGGTACAGTAGAGTGAAACCACATTTTAGAAATACCTTTTTCTCCACTGGTAGCTAGGCTACTGTATATTCAAGTCATTTCTGATGCACTCATCATCACCACTGAGCGAGCAATCAATGTTCCAGGAGATTGGCATAGTAGTCTGTGAGACACCGAGACCAGATGGTTTGCAGGATGGCCAGCTTCCTCCACCATCTCCCAGCTACAATAGCGATTTATTGGGGGTGAAAGCCAAAGCAGTCTTCAAATAAAAGCAATAACTCTGTGCCTCCAGAAGGCGCCCGGCCTAGCTGGCAAGTATCCGACAACCAATCGACTGTCTTTTCTACTTTTTTCCTGACAAACCCAAACGTGTCTGGGGCGCTGTTTGCCGTGGTCAAAGTTTATCATTACGGCCCCTGTAGATGGCTTATTACCGTTTCCTCTGGCGTTCGCCGGTCTGAAAGGCCTCCCAGGAACAGATTAGAGATCCAATAACGGTGAAGCATCCACCTCAGCAGCAGCAGGTGCTCCCCTGAGTGAATGCTGATGAGGCTGCTACCATGCAGAGCGGGTAGGCCCCGGAGCGAGACGGAGGACGAGACGGAGGACGAGAAGGAGGAAAGGAAGCGTGACAGCAGCTGGCCAGACCTGCCGGTTCTGTTTACCTGTGTCTCAGCTAGTGCATACTATAGAACAGGGATGGTCAACTTTTGTAGGCCCGCAGACCAATTAACCCAAAGTAATATACACTGCTCAAAAAAATAAAGGGAACACTTAAACAACACAATGTAACTCCAAGTCAATCACACTTCTGTGAAATCAAACTGTCCACTTAGAAGCAACACTGATTGACAATAAATGTCACATGCTGTTGTGCAAATGGAATAGACAACAGGTGGAAATTATAGGCAATTAGCAAGACACCCCCAATAAAGGAGTGGTTCTGCAGGTGGTGACCACAGACCAGTGGTGAATTTGCCAATTTTGGTGTTCTCTGGCAAATGCCAAACGTCCTGCACGGTGTTGGGCTGTAAGCACAACCCCCACCTGGGACGTCGGACCCTCATACCACCCTCATGGAGTCTGTTTCTGACCGTTTGAGCAGACACATGCACATTTGTGGCCTGCTGGAGTTCATTTTGCAGGGCTCTGGCAGTGCTCCCCCTGCTCCTCCTTGCACAAAGGCGGAGGTAGCGGTCCTGCTGCTGAGTTGTTGCCCTCCTACGGCCTCCTCCACGTCTCCTGATGTACTGGCCTGTCTCCTGGTAGCGCCTTCATGCTCTGGACACTACCCTGACAGACACAGGAAACCTTCTTGCCACAGCTCGCATTGATGTGCCATCCTGGATGAGCTGCACTACCTGAGCCACTTGTGTGGGTTGTAGACTCCGTCTCATGCTACCACTAGAGTGAAAGCACCGCCAGCATTCAAAAGTGACCAAAACATCAGCCAGGAAGCATAGGAACTGAGAAGTGGTCTGTGGTCACCACCTGCAGAACCACTCCTTTATTGGGTGTGTCTTGCTAATTGCCTATCATTTCCACCTGTTGTCTATTCCATTTTCACAACAGCATGTGAAATTTATTGTCAATCAGTGTTGCTTCCTAAGTGAACAGTTTGATTTCACAGAAGTGTGATTGACTTGGAGTTACAGTGTGTTGTTTAAGTGTTCCCTTTATTTTTTTGAGTAGTGTATATATACTGTATATATATTGGAACCGTTGAGAGTTAGAATAATGGAATACACAAGATGCAATTTCGAAATTTTGTTGTGCATCAGCAGTCACTCAATTAGTCTAGCAGCCAGCTACAGTATCTAAACTTGTAGTAACATGGTCCAATTACCGACCGGGGTGGGGCCCATTGATCATCAGTTATAATATGAAAAACTGCAAACATTTGCCTCCAGCCTATGGCAAAATGTGTAGAATGGCAGGAAATTAGTTGTAAAACTGCAAATTATTCAATCCACCCCATGGCAAAATGAGTAGAATTGCGTGAAATTAGTTATAAAATTGCTCATGATTTTTGTGGCCACCACCCCCATTAAAGTTCCCCATCCCTGCTATAGAAGATGGGGAAAAACACGTTCCTTTACGTGAAGAGGAAGAGGAGTAGCACATCTCCCACACTGGCCACAGTTATCAAGTAAACTCTAATGTAGCGGGCCAGCCTCGTAAAAGAGTACTGTATCTTCTGTGAGACAATAATATTCAGTCTACAATATGAAGCATGTACAAACAAACAATTTGAGCTTATTTTTCTTTATATATATTTGAATGAATTTTCTGATAGTAAAATAAAGTTAGATTAATTTATGAATATACACGTTCAGTATATTTATCTTACAGTGAATAAGTAATAGATACACTTCGTACACAAAGCAATAAAATGTGCTCTTCAACCTTCTAAACCTGGCATAATTGATTTGGAGGCATATGGATAAGACAGTTGGCAAATGGAGTAAAATCACTTTCTATAGCAGAGGAAGTTAATCATCTCCTCACAGTCCCTGATTCCCCAGTACTTTTCTTTTTTGGCCAGGGTCGCACAGTGGTATCTGCCTGGGCACTGGGGCAGCGTCCCCCCGGTCCCTAACCCGGCCTGGTACTCCAGAGCATCCCCGTTCACCCACAGCCAGTAGCCGGCATGGAAGCGCAGGCCTGTCCACACGTGGTCCGTCTGGGCCCCCTTCATCTTGCTCTGGGCCTGAAGCTGCTCTGTCTCAGAGAGTAGGCTGGGAAGGTCTGTGTGGTGAATCCTGCAGTGCTTCAGCGCCCCCAACCACGTCTTATTCTCCTGAACCAGGATCAGCTCATGCTCCCCTCCATAACAGACGAAAGTGTGTTCTTTTTTGCATGATGTGTCAATCCATACATTTTCAAACACATTGGCACAGGTCACAGATGTACTTTTGTTTGGCTCTTTTTTTCCCCAAAGCCTGAACTCTGAGTGCTCCCCTCCTGACCACTTCCACCCAATTGGGTAATTGTTATCTCTGTACAGACCAATCCACGTCACCTGCGCCGTTTCTGTAATGTTAAAGACCAGCTCTGCCTCTTCCTGGTTGCTGATGAAGGCCAAGTCAGTGTAGTGCTCTCGGCAGTACTGTTGAGCGTCGTGCCAGGTCAATATTTCATCCACATAGTAGTACGTTTTGCTGGTCAGCCCAGAGGCCACTGCACACAGAGCAGTGACGAGGAGCCCAGTGAAGCCGCTCTTCCTCTGCATGATGCTCAGTCAGTGTGGTGTGGAGCTGAGCTGACCCTGCTGCTGCTCTTCTACCTGCTCCATCTACCTGGCCCCATCCACCTGGAAACCCAGCCCACCAATCATAGGGCTTCCTTTCCTCACCTGAACATCCCATTTCCCCTTGTGCCCCCCACCCTCTCTCTGTCCGAGGCGGGTCATTGCTCTTACCTCTAACCCCTACATTAGGTAAATCTCCACTTGCCCTCTCAGGCAAATAATAGAAATGCAAAACTCCTCAGTCCCTCACAGCAAAACAGAAGGCTGGGCAGGGCTGCATTCCAACATGAAATGGCTAACCCACATGTTTTCACCAAGGTTATGTGTCTTGCACTGTACAGGGTACTTCAACCTGCCTCCAGACCTGCTGTTGCATTATTGTATTAATTTTACTGTGATATTATTGATACAATCGCGGAGGGGACTATGGATCTGTCTCTGTCTGTTAGTACGTTCGTACGATAGTCACATGCAATATCTCAGACAGCACTGGCCCGATTTTGATGAAACCTGGGTGAATGATGCGTCTTGCCATAGAGATGTGGCATTTACAAAATTACACTGTTTGGCCAGATGAAAATTATAACTTTGAAAGGTCATGCCCCTCACCCTGTTTGACCTAAAGTCATTAAATTTGGTTCACAATGAACAAATTTGCCTCAGGGACCCTTAAGCTCCACGATTATGGATTTTCCGCCATTTTGAATTTTGTGAAAAACTACTTCTACCGATCTGCACAAAACTTGATTTGAGAGACAAAGGTCTCTCAACTGAATAGACTAGACTAGTACCTAAAACGTGGCTGCTGTAGGCCAATAAACATTCACATGGGTTTGTCAAAAAAAAATTGGTACACATGTTGCGAACACTGTCAAGACTAAACATCAATCACACTGTAGTGCTATAACTGGCACATGTTTAAATCTCGAACTGAAATTTGGCACACATACTTAGGATATGAGTCTAGCCAACCCAGGCAATATCTCAGACATCATTTTGACGAAACTTGGGTGAATGATGCATCTTGCCTGTAATGTACAAAATTAAACTGATTGGCCCAAGGGGGGGCGCTGCATCATTTGTGTGGGGCGACATGTTTACTGTTGCCTTGTTATATAGTTGCCTTATGTTGGTACGAGGAGCCAGAGGGTGTGTCATTGTAGGACAGTGTGGGCGATGGGACGAGGGGGAGAAAACCGATGAGAAATATTATTGTTGAATGTACAGCAGCCTGGCGTTGAGGTTATTGTTTCATAAATCCACAGTAGTGAGAGGTTGGTTTCATTCCAGGGACTCGGAAATGTGGTTGATTCTGGGAAAACGCAGGATATTGCAGAAACTCACATAAATGATGGATGGGGTGAGCGTTTTGAGAAGTCAAAGATTTTCGCTATGTGTGCAATCCATTATCCATCATTATTAGTAGGTCTATATGATCCTGATGCAAGTTAAACAGCTACAAAAACTCAATCGAACCTGGCTGAATATCAGCTATAGGCCTAATTTCATATGATTTTATTGGTTGTTAATGGTGATTATGATACGATAATAATCAGAGGGCTTTCTGACCTCATAGATGGAGCGGTCTTGCCTAAACCCACCTGTCCAGGGAGTGTACCTGTTTAGGAAAATCCATATCATTAGTAGAGGCAGCAAGCCAGTCACAGCCCTGCTTCCCAAACAAATCAGCCCTGCTTCAGAGAGTGAAAATCAGACCTTAGGCAAAAAGCTCCATTTGAATATTTCCAATGCTTCCAATTTCCAACAGTGACGTTTTCTGAAGCATGGAAAAGTTTTTTATTTTATTTAATTCCCCTATTCATTAATTGAATGTCAATGCACTCTGAATTGAAATGGATTTGATCCCAGGGCTGGTTATGACGACGTTACAGTCCTTTCCTGTCTTTCAAGGTGACTCTGGCTGACGGAGAAGTGGAGGAGCAGTGCTGTAAACCTCCAGGGTGTGTTTGTCCCGTGTTCCCTGACAGGCACGACCTGTAAACACACACACGTGACTTTAAACAGACAGCATTGGAGTGTCTGTCCATTTTATAAGAAAACACTTGAGGCCTGGGTCTGTGAAATTGAAAAACCACACAAAACACAGACAGATCTCGTTTAAAGCTGGCTTGATATCTCGCCGTGAAAGCTGTTGGGTTTTAAATGGAGAATGGCGACGATTGACGGATGGTGTGTTATAGTCCCGTTGTATTCCACAGAAGAAAGTTAATGTTTTTGTTTTGTTTACTTCTCTATTTTTGTCTATTACCTCTCTTATATTGGGAGCTTTTGTTAAGGCTATGATGCCATAGATGGAACAATAGCCTGAGAGAAAGACTGGATGTACTGCTGCTGTGCAGCAGCAGATAGCAATGTTAATGTTGTGTTGTGGTTTTTGTCCTTAAGAATGGACTTTTCAGAACAGTCACTCACAGGTCGCCCATCCATAGGGTGGGGGGTTACTTCAATTAAAAATGGGTTTTTCTTCCTGTTTCTATTCCAATGGAAGCCATCCTGTTTTGGAGGTATCGTACAACTTGACTATGTGAGGAATGAGCGAATATGTACTTGGTGCTCTTTCAGAATTCAGCTGCTGTCTGTCATGGTAGGAAAGTTCCTCATACAGAAATGCACTAGTGTTGCTTATAATTGTTATATAATGTGTTTTATGAATTGATGCTATAGAAAACACATTGCACAGAAACAATTAAGGAAGATGTGGCACATCGGCATCCATTTTCACAAGCTGAATTGAATCACAGCGGAAAACACAATCAAATGGGTAATTTCATGGCAGAACATTATCTTTTGTGTCTCGTTTGCGTCTCAGAAATGCATTAATTTCACATTTTGGTGGAGGCTGCCTTCGCACGGAAATGTTAAATACCGTAATTACATGGATGGAAGTTTGTTGCAATCTGCAGGCATTATTTTTCCATGTGGTTCTGTATCAGAGAGTTAAATACACTGCTGTCCAACCAGCAGTACTCAAATACATACGATCCGAAAGGCTTGTATTAATACAGCTCCTTCATTATATTGTTAGATAGATTAGTGTTGTAATCTTCTTAATACGCCTTTATCCAAAATGCTTAGTCTTTTTCAAAAGCAAAAGCTAATAACCATCGCTGACTGTCAAAATCTAGATTGAATTATTCACATGGGAAAATAATAACATTATAACTTTGTTTTATAGCCTCCGGGTCATAACCGACTCCCTTATGATGTTGTCTTTGAAGATTCCTTAGATTAAATCCCAATGCTATATTGACTTTGCATTCACAAATTGATAAAGTCGATAAAAAGATTAGCTATGTGATGCTTCTTCACCTACAATGGCTGTCAGATGTGGGGTATGGGAGTGATAAGAAGCACATCAAGCTCAAACAAAGATGAGAGAGATAGAGAGAGAGATAGAGAGAGAGGCACAAACATGAACATCATCACTCCTACCTCACAAAGACGCTCCCTATAGCCAGAACATCACCCTATACCTTCACTCACCACCATCTGTTATCTCACCAATAACAATTCATTCATTTACATTACTATCCCCATTTCCAGTTGTTTATTAGAAAGGACATGTGACTCGTTTCAGGAAACTAGGCGTATGTCGCGTGTCACTACTTCACAGGAGCGCCATTTGAATGTAAACTTTTATTATTATTATTGAAATGTGTTTTTTGGCAGAAATGCCTTCTGGAACATTTTAACTTTCATGTGCCTTAATAACAAATTTGTATGATGTCTGTAAATACGGATAAAATTGTTAAATTACGAGCTTTTTTGAAAGATATCACGTAGTAGAACTGCTTAAGTGTTGCTGTCCTTTTTCTGGAGGACAGAGTTTTGAAATCGGTTGAATTAAAGTATGATAGCTAAGGAGATGGAGAAAATTCTGGCGTTTAATTGCATATATGCAGACGGAGTCAAAAAGAGAACACACAGAAGGCTGTTGTATAAAACACCTGTCTCCGGATTACATCTTCAAACTAAGGGCAACCATGGCATCCGTGACATGGGTAAGAGAGTCTAGCTAGCAACATTTTCAGATATTACATGTTTCTAATTTTGTCAGAAAGTCGTATTCATTTCAATTTATAGTGTAGTGTTAGCTAGCTAGCTAACGTTATGTGTATGATCTGTGTAGTAATATTATTTGTATCTCAGAGCCATTTGTATTGCTAGTTATAGCCTAATGTTAGCTAGCTAACATTGAATCTGGTTGGTTAGTAACGTTATGAGTTGGGATTATGGTTAATTGTTTAGCTAGCTACTTGTCTAAACAAAAGAGTCCACTATGCAAGTAACTATTTCAATAGAATGTTTATGATGTCACTGCGACAACTGTCGATAGACGTAGCTGGTAAATTCGCTCTGGCTATCTTCTCCGATTTAAGCTCTTTTATGTAAATACACTCCAGAGAGGGAAATTGTGTTGGCAGGCTTGCTGAATTTAATTAAACCCAGTGTTTTTCCGTTTTTAAAAACAGACTTTTAGTTACTTACTGTCTGTAGTCCAGGCCAAATAGAAATGAGGATGGGGAGTCATACTGGGAGGAATCACCATGGTATTCTGACAGGACACTCCAGGGTGAAATTTTCTGTCAGCTAAACGGCACAGGAATTGGGAGAAATTACTCTGTTACTCACAATACTTGCTGCAGGACTTACTGTATCTCGAAATATTGTAACATTTGAATCGAAATGAGGCGATTATCAATATAGAAATATTACAATGGTCTTTGGTAATTGATCCATACCTTCAATCTTAGTCTTGCGTAATCCATAGTTTTACCCATATTACATTTTTAATCAAACCTTCATCCAACCAGGAATGTTCCCGCGGTATGAAAATGCCAGTCTTTCAACTGATCCATCCCTCTGTTCATACACCATCTTTTTATACCCCTCCCTCACTTTTTCCACATCCCTTCCCCCTTCATCCTCCACTCGTCCTCTCTCTCTCTCTTTCTCTCTCTCTCTCTCTCTCTCTTTCTCTGTGGCTGTATTCCTAGATACACGGCCACATGTTGTCACGAACAACCTTTCCTCATACTATAATGTTACATCCCACTTCATATCATGGAGTCCATGATAAACCGTTATTATTCCGTGCAGAAAGGTGCTAAACCTCTGCTCGCTACTTGGAACGTTAAAGGTATGGCTTTTCCTACAAAACATAATTTTGCTGTATTGGAAAAGATTTCTCTTTTCAAGGTGATAGGTGTGCTAAGGGAAGGCGTGTGAGCGTTCAGCTGTATCGTTCTTGCTCTAGGTTTCATTTGCCGTGAGGCGCTTTTGAGGTTAACCGCCCAACACAGGCCAGCCCTCAGGGGAGATAGCACGCTTGTTTTTCTCTTATCTCTGAAAGAGATAAGCACCCACCTGGAGGCACAGACAACACAGCCAGCATGCTGCTAGATCCACTCCTCTATGCACGCCTCTGTTCTTCTTTTCTGTCCATCTCCCTCCTGAGATTGCTTCTGCTTTGTGTGTGTGTGTGTGTGTGTGTGTGTGTGTGTGTGTGTGTGTGTGTGTGTGTGTGTGTGTGTGTGTGTGTGTGTGTGTGTGTGTGTGTGTGTGTGTGTGTGTGTGTGTGTGTGTGTGTGTGTGTGTGTGTGTGTGTGTGTGTGTGTGTGTGTGTGTGTGTGTGTGTGTGTGTGTGTGTGTGGTGTCTGTATGTTTTGCCCCAGAAAAGAGCATTTAGAAGCGGAGGTCTCATCCTCTCTGCGGGAATCGTGTGTTATTTGGAAGTGTAGGTATGCAGCTCGTTGACCGTTAATCACCGAGTTAAGACAAATTGTGGTGTAGTGACGTAACAGTGACTTGTCAGTTGACAGATGCTGTGTGTGGCCTGGCTGTGATGATGTTTGCAATGGTGTGAATGTGAATTCATGCCTCTGACGCTATCAGATGATCGCATATTAATCATACACTTTTCACACACACACACATGCTCCTGAGTTCAGACAGCTTTGATACTCTCCTTACTCTCCTGTAGCCCTTGATGTCACCGGGGTGCTGTCATTTGAATTACATTAATCTTCTTTAATCTGATTTTCAATCTTCTCATCCACTGGAAGTTTTCTCTCCCAATTTGATTGGCAAAACTCGGAACACAAGGGTAAGAAATTATCAAAGGTTGAGCTGCATTTAAGTGGAATTACACGAGGACCCTCGTAAAAGTGAATGTCAAAGGGACTTCGGCTAACCGGTTAACATTAGAATTCCGGTTGCAAGCGCTCTAATTTATTCTCAAAATGGTCTAATCATTTATGGCCCTGTTCCATATTCAATGGGAAGGAGGGCTGGGGTTGAAATTTCCATTCCTGAATGTCATTGGAACACTACTGTACTGCATCCTACCTGGCTGGCTGCTATTGGCCTAGGCCTTGGACATTGACTTGATCCATTGGTAGATAAACACCCACTGGCTTAGTGGCTTTGTCTTTGCATACAATGCACAGAAACATACCAGTGTTTCTACTGTGAAGGATGCCTAAAGACAATGGCATCCTATTTGCATAGAAAAGAGGGATTTAGTTCCTGTTCTACTCAGTCTTCATGTTCTGTCTTCTTGGGCAAAACATTAGAAGAACAACTAGACTTGTCAGCGACTAATACATTTCTCAGCCTCGCGACGTGGTGGCGTTCTGCACGGAGAAAACGAGCCCAAATGTCACCCTATTCCTTATGTAGTGCACTATTTTTGACCACGGCCCATAAAGCAGTGCACTATATTGGGAATAGGGTGCCATTTGGGACACAGCCTCTCTCTCTCTGTCTGATTAATGAGTGGAGGGGGGAGACCCACATCTTTGCCTTGATGAAGCAATTTATACAGTTCCCTGGGGAAACAATAGCACTTCATTTTATTGTAATACGTCCAGAGGGGGACGTAAGCAAACCTCTCGACCTCCGTACGATGTGGAGGTGTTTCCGGATAACGATTCAGAGGTGCACTGGAGAAGAGTGTTATGATGGCACGGCCTTGCATGGTTCGTACTGTAATACTGTAGGTGGTCTCATTTTTTATAAGTGTGCCTAGGACTGCTCTGACATCCCCATGCTGTTCATGATGTGGGACTTTTGCAAAGCCAACTTGGAAAATGAGACCCTTAATTGAGCAGGCAGGAACAGTCTAGGCAGAGGGAGAACTCCCATAATGCACAGCAATTTGTGAGTCTGGAGTAAATGAGGACTCTGCCAGAGTGGTCCTCATTCCTCCCTCCCTTTGGGATTTTAGAGCCCTTGTTTTCAATTAATGTAGGCTATTTAGAATAGCTCCAGGCTGCGGCATTTTATTAAGATATTGTTCTTCTCAACAGTGTACAGGAACCGCTACATTTACAAGGACTGTGGAGAACGATTTAGAGAAAGTAAGAATAAGCAAGTATTTAAGTAATAAGGCGGGACCGCCATGAAGCTGAGGGCCCAGGAAAACAGCCCTTACGAGAGTGTTATTCACAATAATCCCCAGGTTCGAGTGCCTTATTGGTTTCATAAAACGGTTGCGAACATATTAAAAAAAGATTAACGACATGTTTACATAAAAAACGTTATTTTAAATTTGTTTTAATTCATCCTTCCACCAGACAATACAGTCCGGGAAAAAGCCAGTAGTTAGTTCTGCGATTTTGAAGTATCAAGCAGGCTGGTTGTCCATTCTATTGGCATGGTTGTCCGCCAAGCGGACTGGTCGTCCATTCTATTGGCATGGTTGTCCGCCAAGCAGACTGGGCGTTCATTCTAGGCAAAAAAAGTTGCTCTGCAAGCTGGCTACTTCTCCTTTGCTAGCTAGCCAACAAAACTTTCACACAATCACATCAAGCAGCTGAAATTACAGCAAACTATGTGCCTTTTAGTTAGTTTTACCATTATTTTTAGTGTAATGTCTTTGAATATATCCATTATAATGAGACTCCTCTGGACACGTTCATTCTCTATGGCATGGTGGAGATAAAAAAACAAAAAACTGCAACATTGTTGCACAGGTCGGAGAGGCAGGTTGCAAGGATTAGACAAGAGGTTTTCAAAGTGTGTGGTGCGCTTCCCAGGGGTTCTCTAAAAGGAATAAATATTAGACCTGTTTCTAGCTACAATCTCGGGGAGAACACATACTTTAGCTTTCCAGTGCTACCACATTTATTTTTCAAGTCCTAAAATTGCGTGCATGGCATTGTTTTAAAAAATGTAAATACAACCAGAATTTGTAGCATGGGGTGTGTTTAGTTTGACTAAATGTTTGCTATGTTGTGTGACGGTTTGTTCTGAACGACACACAACGTTCTTTAACGTTCTTGAACAGACTTTGAGGTATGTTTGCTCCCGTTTGGTGGGCGTAGCAAGGTGTGATCTGATCCATATGGGTGTGACCAAATCTCATGCAGCACACACCATACACAATCCCCCTCTAGACCAACATAATCACACTGTTCTTCAGAACTGAATCCCAGTTTCAACTGTACCAGGCAGATGGCAGCATGTGTGGCGTTGTGGGGGCGAGTGGTTTGCTGATGTCAGCTTTGTGAACACAGTACTCTGGGGTTATGGTATGGACACGCATAAGCTACGGACAACGAACACAACTGCATTCTATCTATCTATCTATCTATCTATCTATCTATCTATCTATCTATCTATCTATCTATCTATCTATCTATCTATCTATCTATCTATCTATCTATCTATCTATCTATCTATCTATCTATCTATCTATCTATCTATCTATCTATCTATCTATCTATCTATCTATCTATCTATCTATCTATCTATCTATCTATCTATCTATCTATCTATCTATCTATCTATCTATCTATCTATCTATCTATCTATCTATCTATCTATCTATCTATCTATCTAAATACTGACTGGTTTTCTCATCCACGTCCCTACCTTTTTTTTTTTAGGTGTCTGTGACCAACAGATGCATATCTGTATTCCCAGTCATGTGAAATCCATAGATTAGCGCCTTTTATATGAACTGTAACTCAGTAAAATTGTAGAAATTGTTACATGTTGCATATATATATTTTTGTTCAGTGTATTTATATATATATAAGTCGGTTGCAAGTTAGTTAAATTGTGCAGATTTTGATTAAGGCTCAGCCTAAATGTGGAAGCTGGAGATGAATGCTTAAAGTCAGAACAGAGTGTCCAAAATTCAAAAGTTGTTCTAACAATTTCATAGCAACTATAATTTCACGCTCATTGAGTTCTTGATGTTCTCTGAATGGAGGCCCACTGTCTTCAACTTTGAAAACCTCTGGATTAGAAGAAAAAAATTCATCAAATGTTAGGAAGCATGGAGAAATGTCTAGATGCTTTTTTCCAGGGGAGAGGAAGTTTATGAATTGCTTGGCTGGGCTGTGTGGCAGTGGATGCGCATTGATAATTCAAATGGAACTGTTAACAGGCATTACCCAGGGATTGTCATTAATAACTCCCTGCTATCAACCAATCAGCATCCAGGATCCAAACAACACGTTTTATAAGAAGATATTTTTCACAAATGTGTACTGAAACAGCAAAGATGTATTGAGAGAGAGAGGAGAGAGTCAGACATTGGGAGAAAGACTATAAAAAAATATTCTGTATACTGGACTGGTTATTTTCCACAGCTGCCCTATTTCTGCATAACTTAATACTAATTGGGTTGTGAAACCTTCTCTGCTTAGAAGCATCTAGACATGTGGCTGATGTCCCTAATCAGTGTCCCTATACTCCAGAATAAATAAGTCCCTACCAGTTTAATTTAACCAAACACACTGTTTACAGATTTCTCCAGGCCCTTTTCATCTGTTCACTTTCCTTTTTAATATGAATGAAACAACCTTCCCTACGTTAGGCCTGGCTAGAAATATTTGTTGTGCACTTATATAGGGAATAGGTTGAAGTTTGGGATGCAGCCATGTTCGTTGTCCAGTAATCCTTGTTGGTTTCTCTTCACCATTTTGGTGAGATATTGTATACATTCTCCTTATAATATATGATATAATATTGTTCTGTATATACAGAAGCAGCAGCTGCTGGGAGCAGGGCTGGGTCCTGATAAACCACACCCAGGAGAGATGCCTGGAGAGGGGGAGAGAACGGCGGACAGAGACCCCCCCCCCACTTCCACACTCATTGTATGCTAGGTGAATCAGAATGAGGTATGGGTATAGTGTGTGTGTGTGTGTGCGTGTCCATGTGTGTGCTTGTGTGTTTGCGTGTTTATGTGCTTGTATTCCATCTGTGCACCACTCATCTTCTATCCCCTCCTCACCAATCAGCTTCATGAACACATGTAAATGTTTCTCTCTGGCTCTGGCAGCCACCGGAGAAAAACTGCTCCGTAGCCGGCTGACATTTTGACATGTTGTTAGCTGTTGACAGGTTTTTTTTTGCTAATCCCTCCATGATTCCGATGAGATTGGTGTTGGATTATCTGTCAATCAGTCAAAGCGAGTTAACCTGGTATTAATTAGAGGTTGGGACTATAGATATTCTAGGAGGGTGGAATAATAACGTCTTTGTTTTGTCAGCTCTGTGGCTTGACAGCTGTTGTTTTCTCAGTGTCTTTTTTTGCCCTACCTCTGTTTTGCTTCTGTCCATCTGGTGCGTCTGTGTCAGAGCTGATGTGTGTGCCGGGCTCAGTGAGTCAGAGCCACGAGCCGACCTCTCTCTCTCTCTCTCTCTCTCTCTCTCTCTCTCTCCCTATCTGCATTCTCACGCACACGTTCAGTTATTTTTTCAGACCACCACCTGCCATCCGCCACTGTGCAATTTCCTGCAGAAATATGATTCAGCCAATTGTGCCGTGAAGAAAGGAATCATGGGAAAACAAACGAGTTCCGTTAACAAGGAGGCTGAGAGTAATAACCCCTAGTCAGTAATGATAATATAGATGAACGGGTGTCAGGCTCCTCATGAAAAGATGAGCAATTATGGTGACTTGTCTACTCGTGAAACGATAACCAACAGTTGTTGTACCCTTGTGTGTGTAAACACCATTATGAGTTTGACAACTATGTCATTCCTTTATTCATGCACAGAAATATCTTCTTCGTCTTGTTTAGCTAGAGACAGATAGAGAGACAGCTCATCTCATTTGACTACGTGGGTGTATGTGTGTGTAATGGTGCCTCGTATGAGGACGATTCTTTACGTCTGTGTGGGGGGGTGGAGGGGGGCAGATACTTTGTATTCATCCAGTTCACGTGTCATAATTGACATTTTAGAAAGCATCAACCTCGGTGGGTTTAATGATCCGAAAGGTAGGAGACAACGACTACACTAGTTATTGACTGGTGTGTTTAGAAAAGAAGCCTAATTACCATATCAGTCCGGAGGGCATAGCTTCCATTCACACTCTCGTTCAAAGACTAGTCTTTTATAGTTTGTATCTAGAGAGGGAAGAAAAGAAAGAGTGTGTCTAATTAGAATGAGTAATACTCCATCTTGTATGTCAAAAGCGCATTCATTTTTTGTTCCCACATAATGCCTGCTATTCGTATCGAGCTCGGGGCTTTTTTCCGCTTTTGTCTGGTGGTTTCAGAGAGCTTCTGAGCAACAACAGAGCTTTCACTGAAGACCTCTCTCTCTCTCTCTCTGTCTCGTTTGTTTTGGTCTGGGACGACCGGAGGGAAGGCGGACTGCCTCGCTGTAGTCCCTAGGAGACTAGTTGCTTCCATTGTGTCCTTGAGCTCTCACTCAAAAGGTTTAAAAGCTCAAATAATTATATTGACCCAGTACATTGAACCTCTTCTATCCCCTTTTAAAATCACATTGGGAGAGAATCAACGTGTGCTAGGTTGTGGCTCGTGTTTGATTGAGTGCCATCTAAGCGGCACATTTCCGAGATTAAAGAGAGGGGAAACGTAACTACCTCAATGGGCTTTTTAAAATCTCATCTACAGGATATTGTCATAACAGGCGTGGCGGGGAAGCGGCAGTCATGAATTACAGACAGAGTCACAGTAGAGAGGTGCTCAAAAAGCAACAGCCCCTGTGATGAGTCAGTCTGCTCTCTTTCTCTCACTCTATCTCTCTCTCTCTCTCTCTCTCTCTCTCTCTACTTGGCACGACGGAGGTCTGTGATTCTGTGACGGTGACAGTTCATGGCTTCAACCTGACGCAAGCAGGTGACTAAGGGTTACACTTAGTTCGCCTAGAGAACTGCTTCCTGCCTACCACATTCTGTCTCATCATTTGGATAGTGACTCTGTAGTCTACCAGGAATGCGTAGCTCAGGCCTTGCAGTGTAACCTTCACTCCCTGGTGTCCGTAGCTGTTGCTACCTTGTGAAACACTTCCTGTATGTCAGCTAGTAAAAGACCTGGGATGCTGTCTAGGTAGAAGGCACAAGGCAGGTTGTTATGACTGTACCTTTAAGACAGATTATACCTTTATTTTTCCTTCTGCTCTGGTGCTGTTTCACCTTTAAGTGCTGGCGTTCTGTGCCAGAGAAAGCTGAAGTGTGAATTCAACTGTTTTCTTTAGAAAGTAACCCAGCAACCTACGCACATTCCAGTATCCAAGCTCTCTCTTTACTTTCTCCCTCTCTGTCCCTGTCTCTTCCTCTCTCCTCCTCCCTTTCTCTCTATATCGGTCTCTCTCATTCTCCTCTCCTTAGGTTGTCTCATCGTGCAAATGATGTTCACAGTATTGACACATTTTACCTCAGATTACCTACCCGTTTTACCTTAGAGCCAAGATATATTCAGCACGTGATTTAACTTTTCCATTTTCGTCTCAGATTGTTTGGCAAAGTGTTTTAGGGAGAGGAAGTATTTATTCCCCTAAGGTTTAGCGTGGTTGTTTATACACTTAGCTTTGGTTAAAAAAAATTAAACCCTAAGTATTTCCTGATTAGTAGGTCATTGATTTTAGTTAAAATGCTCAGTCAGAAGGGAAACAATTGAACCCTGTGTGAGTTTGTAAGTTACAGTGCCAGCTGTAATGCACTGTTGAGAGGAAAGCCTTGTGCATGTCTTTAATGGCTCTGGGGAAGTGAAGAGAAATGACTTTGGCTTACTCTGACCTCCTCTCCATTTTGAGGTTCCCTTGGTAACCATTATTCCTGCCTCAGGTGACAGTTCTGTCATTCAACCATTTTGGGCTTTCGGAAATGATAGGTAATGATAATGGTAGATAGTCGTGGCAAAGGTTACACCATGGTGGAAGAAATAGACTGTACTTCTAAACTTACCTGGAATCATTCATGAATAAAAAGTATGTTTCTATTCATTTTGTTTACACTATTTTGCTCCATAATATTTCCCTTAATAAGAAACCATGATTCAATCAAATGTGTGTTTTTGCCTAGTCACAATATTGTTACCACAAAGGCATTGTTCCACACAGACTATTCATCATACAAAATACGATAAAAATTCCCTCAATTTAGGTTATTAAAACCAATTTATGCATTTAATTCCCAAAAGGTGCCATCATTTACATTTTTAACCAGGTTAATGTGACTCGTACCACCGCATAATACAATTCTGAAAGCATGTTTTCATAGCAAGACTCCATTACTGCAACACTTAATTTTCTCATCAGCCCGCTACTGTTCTGCTGGCTTTGACAAGGCGAGAACTTAACATTCATCGTTGTTTACCCCTCTCTCCATTAACGTCTATAGCAGCCTGCAGTGAGGCGGTCTGTGCAATCCAATCAACTCTCACTGTTCAGCTTACACTCTGCTGTCACTCAGACTCATATAATGAATGTTTTTCAGAATTATGTAATGTCCAATCACAGGGATGCAGAGGGTTGTTTGTCCAATAGAGAAGCAGGGGACTGAGATGTGGGTCCAATAGAGAAGCAGGAGACCGGGATGTGCGTCCAATGGAGAAGCAGGAGACTGGGATGTGGGTCCAATGGAGAAGCAGGAGACTGAGATGTGGGTCCAATAGTGAAAAGATAATGAAAAGGGCTTTGGCTAACAGCACAGTGAGAGGTTTGCTACGAGGAGCAGTAGAACGTCAAGGTAATGAGAAGTGTCAGTGTCATTAGACATATAAACAGTAAATGAGCCAGTCTAGCTGGAGAAAATAAAAGACTGAACGTTAATTGAAATGGCCTGCTGTGAGGAGGCATTGATCTCACATCAAAACACATCAGTCTGATAAAATAACAGAGCGCCGACAGAGAGGAATGATTCTCCATCCTTCTTTGTTCTTCACAATCTAAACCTAGCAGATCAAGCCACCATTTTGGTTGTCTTGTACACAACATATGAAGAAACCTATACAAACACTAAGTGGGAGCGTTGTCTCCTTAATACGCTGGAATTCCACAATGTCTCTTTAGCCGAGCACACTCACTCACACACTCGCTCTCGCAATTGCAGTTTCGTACCGTAATTGAGACAATTGGCTGTATTGAGGAAGGAACGTCGCCTCACCATCGACTAATGGCTCCACTTTGACGGAGGGAATAGCCAGCTCCGATTAGTGAGACGAGCACTCTCGGGGGACTGGGCACGTGACGTGCAAGGCATTAGGTTTGGGGAGAGGATGAAGGGAGCCCGGGTATACGGACGGTCAGCGATGGTGTCCACAGCGGAATGAGGGGCGAGCGGTGAAGAGAGGAGCAGACAGACATGCCACGCTTCAGAGTCCTGTCAGAGAGAGATAGGCTCACTTGCTTTGGCAATGTAAACATACAGTATGTTTCCCATGCCAATAAAGCCCTTTGATTTGAATTTAATTGATAGGAGAGGGTGAGAGGCAGAAAGAGAGAGAGGGTAAGAAGAGGAGAGGCAGAGAGAAAGTAGGGGAGGGGAGAGAGGAGGGGTAAGAGGCGTAGAAAGAGGGCGGGGTGTTGGGATTCTTCAGGAAGATCAAAGGAAGTCACATCAATGGAAGGTTGTATCTTCTTCGGCAGTGATGCGTTGCAATGCCAATAGACAGTGAGGGGCAAGACTCTGTAGACATGGAAGGAGAGAAATCAGGATGGACGAAGCCTTCTTATTTAGGTAGCTAAAACCGTTTCTCTTCATATTTTGTTTTAATAGTTAGCATAATCACTTTATTTCTCATCATGTTTGCACCTACATTAGCCGAAGCTATTAAAATGTGTCACTGCTTATCATACAGTTGACTGAGCAGATTCATTCCTCAAGACCGACTGGCCATGTGAGTGACTGACCTTTTTCCCCGCGTTTTTACGCCTTATGCTCAGCCTCTGGCTATTTGCCGCGGGCAGTAACCTGCCGGTGGGGAGACGAAGTGGCCTGGTGGCCCTGGTGCACACACTTCCATGTTTAACGATGCCTCGAGAGCGACTTCCCTCATTACACATGATGATAATGAAGCAGAAGGTTACTGAGGGAAACTAGGCCAGCCTGACCTATTTTACTGTGGAGCGCAGATGCTCTTTTGTCATATTGGGAAGAAGGAGAGGAGAGTGGAGGAGAGGAAAGGAGGGGAGATGATGGGAGAAGAGGAGAGGAAAGGAAAGGAAAGGAACGTTGACTTCGTGTAGTACTTAGGCTGCTGAGGCAGTCATGGAAGTGTTTAAAACTCTCTTTCTGCTTTACTAAATGTCACATTTTCAAGAGGAAGCATCTTCAAAGTCCCAGAAAAAATTGTCCAATTGGTAAACCGTTTGAATTTCATGATGATGTATGTCCACAACATCCTCTGTAGTATTTTCCCATAGAACAAACCACTATATCCAGTGTCTCAAGTGTGGTACATCACTGCTCAGAGAGAGAGAGAGAAAGGGAGAGAGGGAGGGGCTTCCACTGCAATCAGTCATGTGTTTTCCCCTGCTGTACACAAATCTCTGTTGCATCTGAGCTTGAAGGACATCTGACTTATAACGCTGAGCAGAGCTTAAAGAGTGACCACTGCGAAGAACAACCTTGTGGGGAACGCTTCTTTCCTGTATACATTTACATCAAGACGTGAGCCTATCAGGGCAGACTGAAGATCAATTCTCCAGGTTACAGGTAGTGTTTCATTAGGAATTCCAATACTGCTAGAGATGGAGTTGTGTATGGAAGCTTTGTCTGCTCAATGTATTGAGAGCTTTGTTGAGTAGACAAAGCTCAACAAACCATTATTTCACCAGAATTACAAGAATGTCATCCTTTTAATTATATCAACATTGAAAACACATTGACTTCAGGGTTGCTATCTCCCCAGATTTATTTCAACCCTATAACTTTGATGCACTTTTAGGAGGAGAGTTCTGCTTGTGATCTGAATTAATTAGTAAGCCAATCTTCACGTCACTGTGTAGCCTTTCCAAACAACATCAATATTGTATGTATTTAACAATCAGCCTTTGGTTTCTTTTGCTCATACTACATCTCTACAGTCTTAGAAAAAAAGGAGCCATCTAGAACCTAAAATGGTTCTTCGTCTGACCCGATAGGAGAACCCATTGAAGAACCCTTTTTGGTTCCAGGAAGAACCCCTTTGGTACCAGATAGAACACTTTTGGGTACAATGTAGAAACCTTTCCATGGAGGGTTCTATATGGAACCCAAAAGGTTTCTGCTATTGGGGCAGCCCTTTTGGAACCCTTTTTTCTAAGAGTGCATTGTACGTGCGCTGAGGGAGTAATTTGCTACTTGTTTCTCTACACAGCCCGTGTGACCTTTAACCTCATGGAACCGCTTAGAGTTCTTCTTAGCACCTACACTTTCATGACGCTCACACAGTTGTTTAATGTCATCAGTCTTCGGGCACTTCCCCGTCGCTAACGACATCTGACAGGTCCCCCTTAAGGAACGTTTTTCTGAAGGTTAATCGTCCCGTTTCCCGACTGTGGTCCTCTTTGGATCAGAAGCTCATTATCCGTTTCCAAGCAGCCGAGCCGCTGACTCTTTGAATTCCGAATGCGCCCTTCAGCCCCACACTTCTCCACGATAATTAGGATCGGAGAGAGCAGGAGTGTCAATGGAAAAGTTTAAAGGGAAGACGGCGGACTTGACTGATGCTTCTAATGGCCTTCGGTCGCCAAGGCGTGTTCTTACAATGGCGTTCGGTCGCCAAGGCGTGTTCTTACAATGGCGTTCGAGGGGGGAATGATAAGGGGGGGTTAAGGGGCGGATGGAGTATCATTAATCTACATGTGACGCCACGCTATATGACACAACATCATTCTTGATTCATAACTCATCTATACCAGAACCGTCCATTACTTTTGGTGGTTCATTTTTGACGGACAAGGATATATAAAGGTTGTTAATCACTGGCACTGTTATCTCGCTGTTACCATAGTCATTAAGATGGATAGACGTGATTGGCAGTACTTCATTTGATATGGTTCATAGTTATACAGTAAGATGGATATGTGGATTGAACTAATATTTTGTTCACATAATAGGCTACGATTGGCATAATGCACCATGACAACGGAAGAGGGTGGTTAGACCACGGATGCTTTAACAGTGTTTAAATTAATTGATGGATTCAGGGATGGTAGAGAAACACTATTTTGTTAAGCATATTACAGCTAATTAAAACTGGAATGGCTAATTGATCCACGATATGCATTGTCCACGATATGCATATTTTACATTGTCAAAATGCTAATGTTTTCTGGTATCTAAGATGTTGTTGCAGGTCCCAGAGTGTTGGGGTAATTTTTTTTCCTCCAGACCCTATGCACTCTTAGAAAAAAAGGGTCCTTCGGCTGGCCCCATAGGAGAACCCTTTGAAGAACCCTTTTTGGTTCCAGGCAGAACTATTTTGGGTTCCATGTAGAACCCTCTGTGTAAAGGGTTCTACATGGAACTCAAAAACGTTCTGCCTGGAACCAAAAAGGTTCTGCCTGGAACCAAAAAGGGTTCTTCAAAGGGTTCTCCTATGGGGACAGCCGAAGAACCCTTTTAGGTTATAGATAGCACCTTTACTTCTAAGAGTGTAGGGTATGACAGTGAATAAATCAGTTGTGAAAAGGTTTTATATGGGGTATAATGGGACACATTTTTTTTATCAGGTCACATGTTTTAAAAATAAATCCTGGAAAAACTGGTCTTGGGGAGGATGGAAACCTTGTCAAACTGTTGCAACCTTGTACTTGTTCATATGAATTTTAAAACTAGACTAACAGGGGTTTCGTCTACAAACACAGAGACAACAACTGTGATCGGATAATAGAACTCAATAGAACATGCTTTATGCATGTTTGCATCATGTAGGCCTACGCAACTGTATGTCTAATAAAATAAAATGACTGACAGTCTACAGTATGTCATCACTGTTATGTTGATTGAATAATTCCAGTTTATAATTTTGGATGGAAAAGGTCTAGGCAGCCTAGCCAGCCCAAGTTTGAATATAAACCAAATTTGATCACATACACATTTTCTCGTAACACAAAAATATAAATACAGAACATTACCACTTTATTTACCCTGGCCAGATGGACAAGGGTGCATATGCTGCATAGAGCTGCTGTTGTTAGTAGCCTACTGCTGCAACATTTATGTAAAGAGTTTTTGCATGTGTCTGTCAGGGTGATTTGGTGTCACGTTTAATAAATAAATATCGGAAAAAAGTGGAAAGTCCGTTGTGCCCTGCCCACTCAATCATATCCATGAATATGATTGGTCAAAGGCACGCACAGCACTCTACAGCACTCCGATGTGAAGGACAGATAAATTGCGAATTGACAAATCATCAGGCAAATCAGTCTAAAAAACATTACTTTGACCCTCTTTTAACGCCTTTGTTTGAATATTTTGTATTAAACTAAATAAAAGTGCCGCCCCATCTGATTGAAAAGGGAAAATGTCTGCTCGCCACACGTTTTCCAGCGGCCGTGTGTTGTTGGTAGCTGTTTAGAGGATTATTAAAGCTTAGTGTGCCTTTAATGCAATGGCAACACTCAACATCTTGCCACATAATAACAAAATTACCCGTCAAAAGAGTCTGGCATCACAACTTATTTTACAACTGATCCCAAATAAGGGTTATACTGTTAGTCTTGTATTACTTTCCTGAAGGAGAGAGATCCTGTAAGCGACTACTCATTTTTGTCGGTTAAAATAAAAGTGCCATAATTCACCTCCATTCTTTCATTGGTGAATAATTAAGTGCTATTTTGTTTCCTCACTAATGGTGGCAGTAATTCATGTTATGCTGATGAGCCCACAGAAAGAGTTGCGTAATGCATTTCAAATGGCTAAATGATTACAGCTTCAGATGAATGGAGTGAACTGTGAACAACGGCATGTTTTCTAACTGCGATAAATGCATTAGAGTAAATGTGAGAACGACCTCCCCGAATGCGGAATCATCTACATAATCCCGATTAAATTGTCTGCCTGGTGGAGCGGATGCCAAATAGATTTCAAACGGTTTAATTTATCGATATTATAACGTTATTTTTTTCTTCATAAAGTGATGAAAGATAATCGTCTGGCCACCTGTTTACGGAGTTCCTGTGTGTGTTTGTTTGCAATGCGCGTGTGCATATGTGTGTGTGCGCGTACGTGCATCTGTGTGCATGCTTGTGTCCCTCTTACAATGCGTCAGCCCTGTGGATCTCTGTCTTTTGGGTACTCTGACTGTTATGGCCCCTGGGTGACAGGCATGTGTGTATAAGACATTATCAGCTGTGATTCTAAGAGGTCAGAGCCTGAGGTGACAGTGCACATGCTGGGGCGGAGACAGACAGATAGACAGACTCCCTCCTGCCACTTAGAGTCCATTGTGAAGAGACAAGTTTCTCTCTCTTACACAGAATGCATTGTTGTCTGCCAGTTGTCAGTCAGGGGTGGTGACAGGGCTGCAGTAAGGTGGGGCAACAGTCTCTCTCTCTCTCTCTCTCTCTCTCTCTCTTTCTCTCTTTATTTCACTCTCTGTCTCTGTTTGTCCATATCTCTCTTTCTCTTACTCTCCCTCTCTCTCTCACTCTCTCTCCCTTTCTATTTTCAATTGGCTCTACTCTTTACTTACCTAATCAGTATGGTTCTATGATTGACAGAGAGACTGATAGGTAGATGGCAGGTTCTTGGCTTGCACTAGAAATGGCTTCGCCTAGGAAGTGGTTCAGAATGAATTACAAGGTATGTTGTGGAAAAACAACATTTATTTTTTATGCTTCCAGAACACTTAAGTGCACTTTGTATTCTAAAATTACTTGTACTTTCAATTACTTTACCATTTAGAAACACTACACAGGGTTTTAACCTTCATGAGCAAAATAGAGTCTAGCAGTAATTGCAGTAGCCTTACTCTGCTTTTATATATAGGTTTATCTGAAAACCTTTATCACACATACAGATGATGTCATACAAGCATGTGTTTGATTCCATTTACTCAGTTTTTTTCCTCATAAAAAAAAAAAAAGTAATCCGATGCATCATTCTAATCAATTCATTAGACAATTTTATGGATCTAAATACATTAATTGTCCTTCAATTTAATATAATTCACAACAGAAATGAGAACCTGGTAGTAATATATGTTTTTCAGTCATTCATTTTGCATCAGCACTGTCAGCCAAAGCAACACATTAATCAACAGAGAAAGGGGAAACTCAATTTGATACGGGAGAATTTCATTTGACCTTTTATGCAGTACGTGGGTCTGAATGAGAACTGCTCATACATCAATAGATTCTCAACCTTCCAGAAGTGTTTATGGTTAGTACAGCAACATGGCTGCAGAATACTGATCAGATGTCGGCTGATGTAGACTCAAGCTCTCCGCTTCTTGAATTGTATGCAGTTTAGATGAATGCGGCCACATCAGTTCTTTGAGATTCCAACATCATGGAATCTGGCAACCTTGTTCATTGTTATGACAGCACAATGGAGGTAGAAGGGCTGTCCACAATATCAGGTTTTACATGTAACAAAAAAAGGCTTAGTGCATTGCTATGTAACGTGAATATGGTTCTTAGCCTGCTTGGTAAAGCTACGAGGTGTCCTTAGCCTTTTGCTGACCTTCAGCTTTTCTTTGTGTGACTCAATGGCTGCATCCCGAATGGCACCCTATTCCCTATATAGTGCACTACTTTTGATGAGGCCCCATAGGGCTGTGGTCAAAAGCAGTGCACTATATAGGAAATAGGGTGCCATTTGGAACACAGCCAGTGTGTTGCAGGTAGAAAGGTCATCCATGTTCCACGCTGTGGAGTAAAGCTGAGAGGTATGTTGCGGCCTCCATCATTAGCGCTGGCTAACAACAGGGCAAGAGGCGCGTGCCTACCTACCCACCTACTGCTCCAGCCCACTCACAGAATTACAGCTAAACACCTTGGCGATACAATGAGTGAATCATTCTGGCGATCTGCATACGATTGACATTTCTACCTCTAAGTAGGCTATTGTACGTCAATGCAGTCAGGGATAATTCCACCACCTCCGCTGCTACAACATCTACACGCTACTGCTGTACAACTGACTGCTATACTACTTCAGTACTACTACGACAAACACTACTTATTATGATAATACCTACACTGAACTATTGAAGACACAGAGTAAATCAGAAATGTACACAGCTTCAGCTACCGTTACTAGAGAATCATTTCTAATAGAGGCAGGTGCGTAAAGGAATATGTCTTTTTGTGTGAAAGTATTCTCTAAACGCCTCTTTGTGAGACAGTGTTCAACTCATCGCTTCACCCTGTGTTCTGTCAAGAGTGGGATGCTGGGTTAGTCAAACCCCTCTCTGATTTCGCAGACGCCCATGTTGTTTTGACACAGTCTGATTACAAATGGCACAGAGGACTTTCAAGAGCTGCCTGCCGCATCATGTGAACGCAAATATGAAGAGTTATGAAACAATAGGAGAAGAGTTCCTAGATAGAGTGTGGCGAAGGTCGGTCATGAGTGAAAGCCAGGCGTGCAGTGATCCCAGAATGGGACAAAAAACAGGTCTGAAATCCAGTCAGTGACGCATAGCTTATATCTGGGTTAGAGAAACCACTTTGAACCCAGTTCCACAGCTAGCTCTTGCGCAAGTCATATCGAGGCTTTCATTTATGATGTTGATCAGAGCAAGACCCTTGTAAATATTCACACCCCTGCGCTAGGTTAATTTGTCTGAAGCCAGAGGATCGGTGCAGGTTTTTCCCCTGAGGAAGGGAAACTGTACAAAGACAGTGTTAGGCTACCTATGAATAATGCACACATCATTAGAGCAGGTTTTAGTCAAGTACCTGGTCTGACACAGATTCTAACACAGTCTATATTCTGAATAATGGGCGTGTGTGAGCTGTGAAAATGTGCCAGATAAACCCAATCTGCTATGATTAGTGTGTGCGGTATAAATTCGATTCTCATTGGGTGGAAATATAATGCAAAAACAAGCATTAGCTAAGTCAGTGCCTTGAAGTTGCAGATTTTTTGTTGACTTGCAACCTGACGAGAGTCTGATGATAACAACACAGAACATTGTGCTTCAGGACTCGGTAGCCGTTCGACATAACTTTATTAGTTTACCAAAACAATACAACACCGACCGAGTATCCAACGACAACGTAAATGGAAAAACAATAACCCACACACAGGTGGGAAGGCAAGAACCTTAAATAGGATCCCCAATTAGATACAACGCAGGGCAGCTGCCTCTAATTTGGGACCAACAAAACTCAAACAGAGTTTTCCAGAAACCTCTCCTCTGTCAAGCCCCGACCTTAGCCACCAGACAAACATAGAGATGCCTAGCGACATCCCCGCAGTCAGGACCTGACAGGGGTGTAGCAATGCACTAAGCATAATTAAATCAATCATAAACTAATATTGGTCGTAAGCATCCTCTGAAATATCCAAATAGGCAAATTTTCATGTCATTTCCCATGCAAACCATCCCAAATATGTTCCGTTTACACTACTGTATATATGTAAATTCAACTGAAGCAGTATAGCGCTGTATAGTGCTCTGCTAATTTAATGGTCTTTGGTGCGGATCTGACTCTATTTGCATAGACTCCATAATCATTTATCAATGACAACTCAGCAGGTGCTTCATCATGTCTCCAGACCAATTTTTCCATCGCCCTCCCTATGAATACATTATGGTTCCAGCGCATACATCTTCCTGGCCTGTCCTTGTACGTGAACGGGGTAGAGTAGAGTATTACTTTATTAATCCCGACTTGGGAAATTGTCACAGCGTTCATCATCAATAATGTATAAGGACAGGGCACAATGAGACGCACAACAAAACACAACACACGTCAAGACACAAAAAAAAAACAGTCTGATTCAAGTGCTGTTTTCCATCCCACTCTGGAGGGGAAAAAAACAGCAGGAACACTGTTCACGATAGGAAGAGTTAATTTAGACTCGTTAAAAAGCCTCACGGCTGTGGGTAAAAATGACCGTCGATACCTCTCTGTGGAACATCTGGTCAGGATGAACCTGCTACTGAAGCTGGTCCTGTGTTGCATTAGAGTGCTGTGGAGTGGGTGTGCGTCATCGTCCATGACCGTGTGTGTTTTTGCTTGCAGCTTTTTTATGAACATGTCCTGCATTGATTCCAGGCTGCAGCCAATTGTAGCACAAGCTTGTTTAAGTTCTCCTTGGCAAAAAATGATACTTTCAGCACACAATGGTATAGCTCATTACACTTGCCACGACACTGCTGTAGACACTGCTGTAGAACATGCGAAGATCAAAGCTTCCTTAAAAAGTACAGTCTGGATTTGGCTTTTTTGTAGACACTGTGGGACTTCTCCTTCCAGTTCAGTTTAATGTCCAATATTACACCCAAGTACAAATCTCTTCACCATTAATAAAAATGGGATAAAAAATCTACTTCCTTGGTCTTCAGCACATTCATTGGCCTCACACCATTTCACAAAGGACAAAGTATCCATGTGATGAGCATTGGGGTGTGTCCAAAATGGCTTCCTTTCCCCTATGTAGTGCACACATTTTGACCTGGTCAATGGTAGTGCACTATACAGGGAATAGGGTGCCATTTCAGATGCACCCCATGCTACTCCTCAAGGTGCATTATATCTGGAATAGATATGCAATCTGTGTTTCCGTACAATCAGTTTTTATTTATTTATATTGCTTTGGTTTATTTAAGCAGGGAGTCACCATTGAGACCGGGGTCTTTTTCACAAGGGAGACCTGCATATACACTATATATACAAAAGTTTGTGGACACAACCATTCTTGACAGTTGTATAAAATCAAGCACACAGCCATGCAATCTCCATAGACAAATATTGGCAGTAGAATGGCCTTACTGAAGAGCTCAGTGACTTTCAACATGGCACCGTCATAGGACGCCACCTTTCCAACTAGACAGTTTGTCAAGTTTCTGCCCTGCTAGAGCTGCTGGCCAACTGTAAGTGCTGATAATGTGAAGTGGAAACTTCTAGGAGCAACAACGGCGCAGCCATGAAGTGGTAAGGTTCACAAGCTCACAGAACGGTACCGCCGAGTGCTGAAGCGCATAGCACGTAAAAATTGTCTGTCCTCAGTTGCAACACTCACTACCGAGTTCCAAAATGCCTCTGGAAGCAAAGTCAGCATAATAACTGTCCGCTGGGAGCTTCATGAAATGGATTTCCATGGCCGAGCAGACGCACACAAGCCAAAGATCACCATGCGCAATGCCAGGCGTCGGCTGGTGTGTTGTAAATCTCACCGCCATTGGACTCTTGAGCAGTGGAAACGCGTTGTCTGTGATGAATCACTCTTCACGATCTGGTTGTCCGGCGGACTAATCTGGGTTTGGCGGATGCCAGGAGAACGCTACCTGCCCTAATGCATAGTGCCAACTGTAAAGTTTGGTGGAGGAGGAATAATGGTCTGGGTCTGTTTTTCATGGTTGGACTAGGCCCCTTAGTTCCAGTGAAGGAAAATATTAACTCTACAGCATACAATGACATTCTAAACGATTCTGTGCTTCCAACTTTGTGGCAACAGTTTGGGGAAGGCCCTTTCCTGTTTCAGCATGACAATGCCCCCGTGCACAAAGTGAGGTCCATACGGAAACACCAGAACATCCAATTGTAATGTATTTTGTAGTTTGTTCCAGCAATGAAGTGCTTTAAAGCTAAAAGCAGATTGATCTAGTTTGGTGGACACCCAAGGAACCTCGAGTTAAGCAACCTTGTGAACGGGATTGGTATCTCATGTTTTTATATTTTAACAGCAGAGTTAGGTAAGTCGGAAGCTTGGAGCTTGGTAAAAATGGCATCCTATTCTCTAAAGTGCACTACCTATACGGAATAGGGTAAAGTAGTGCATTTTCTAGGGGATATAGTGGGTGGCACTTCAGACGCAGTGATGGTCTATGGTGTGCAAACTCCATACAGTATAGCAGTACAAAGCTTCCCGGGTGGTAAAGTAGCCATCTGCAGCCGATTTCCTGTGATTATTGGTGAATGGATGTTAAGCTAATGGAGTCGTTGGCCCCTCCTCTGAAATTAACAGCCACTCTCCCACAGGGCCCTATGAGTTTTTAATTAATTAGTCGATAGTCGCTAATCAATCAGACCTGAATTATAGAGGGAAATTAGATGGACACACCCTAAATGCCGACCTCGGAAGAAAATCCATTCTGGCATTTATAGGGGTGTGGGGGAGGGAGGGGGAGGGAGGCTGTTTCTACTACGGATGTATAAAGAAAGCTGTTTCCCCTAATATGTTAAGGATGCATCTGAGGAATAGCATTGAGAATCAATAGGTGACCGAAGCAAGTCTGACTCAACATATAGTGTTTGTATGTGACGATTACAAAAAATATGTTGTTTTCTTGTTTTTGGAATGATCTTAGTAAGGGTTGTTGTGGTGAATGTGGGTGATGCCATCCAACCTGCCATCCATCCATTTCTTGGAGGGAAACATGCCAGCCACTGAGTGGATTTCTCTAGTACCACTTTCTCTGGTACCCTTATAGTAGTGTCAGCACACAAAGCAAGTATCTGCTGCCTGCCACTCTACTGAAGTGCCAAAATGTACACATGCACACACACACACATACAAGCACACACACACACACACACAACAACTAAAAATGACCAATTTAACTATTGAGTGGTACTTTCCAGTCTATTTGTAGTCACTGTGGAGAGAACACGTTGAATCTCCTCAGATCAATGGAGAATGGCTGTATGGGATAACACAACATGCCAGCGTGGAAAACAGTCATTTTGAGAAGATTACACTGGTGTCAGATTAAATGACACAGTGCACAGATTTCATTAGGCGAGCGTCAAGTGCCTCTCTTCAGTTCCAGGGTGGTGTAAACACACAACTACTGAGATAGAGGGGCAGAAATGTGGGGATGTGGTGTTCAGTCAAATCTGTTCTGGGGTTTATGGGGGAAACAAAAAAAAACACCTAATTATAATTGATTTGATTTTATATTGGATTAGATTTATACAACCCTTTTCTAGGGGACTCAAAGTGCTTTGTACTGTAGATGACGCTGTATGCCATGGGAGAAATTCAAACTACCACTAAAGATATGAAGGCTAGATTATGGAATCATAGCTCATAGGGTTAAAACCTGCCTCCGCTGTAGCTTTAACCATTTTTACTGTAACCCACAAAAGCAATTGTAAAGTTGAGTTGAGCTTCAGAGTCCCAAGGGCTGAAACTAGGGTCAGCCGCAAAGAAAGGTTTGAAATCTTCAGCCTAGTCCGAGTACACAGATCGAGGAAAATACATGTTTTTAGACACATAATAACATTTCACAAAAATAGTGTAGCATTCACAACTGTATATTATCTTCATCGGGCTTCGCTAAGCTGAGAACATTGTGTAGAGATTGTTTTGTAGTCTGTAAATGCTGGGATGGTATAGGTCTTATAGCTGTCAGAAGCACAATACATACCTTTATTTAGTGTTGTGGCTACAGAGTAGCTTTAATATGGTAAACCCTGAAGTTGCTTTCTGGATCTGTAATGCTATGTATACTGCTCAGTCAAGTGTTTCTGTCCAGTTGATCTGGTAGAAATGTCTGGTTTTGGCGTGGAACTATAGTGTGTAAATCACATCCATCAGTTCGCTTCCTACTGTATTGGCAAAGTGCTGCATCTTTGGCAATACAGTATGCTGGACATATTCAAGGGAAA
Source organism: Thymallus thymallus (assembly GCA_023634145.1). Lineage (NCBI taxonomy): Eukaryota > Metazoa > Chordata > Actinopteri > Salmoniformes > Salmonidae > Thymallus > Thymallus thymallus. The sequence continues at coordinate 11,293,421 of CM042419.1, forward strand.
TCAATAAGCAAATAAAAACAGGATTGTTTTAAGAACCCATTTGGTCCATGTTTATTATTATTTTGTTTTTTTCCCTCTTTTCACTTCTCTGTCCTTTGTCCACGTCCCTGTTTTATGTTTACGTAGTCCTTATAACCACAAACTCCACCCCTTTCACTAGACCGACCTTTGATGAGATGAGCTTCAGACACTATTACTATTCTGTAGTTCAATACATTTGTTTCAAGGAGTAAGAACACAGTAGAGCAGTATTGTGGTGCCCAGTGAAATTAACACAGGTTCAAGACGGATTTTCGAAGCCTCATTTATCATGTCCTTCCTTCCTGTTTGGTTAATTTATAATTTGGTCCTCCCTGTATGAGAAGGTAAACATGGAGCAAACCTCTATCCCCAACTTCCACTCAGAACCGATTTTTGTCTGTATATCAAGAACCACTGCTTTGTCTCGGAAACAAAGACAACATTAATTTTTATATTTTTTTTATTAGATTTTTTTTACTTGGCAGTATTACTCCTAGTAATCAGAGAACAGTATATATCTTCTCAAGAGTTTGATGTGAGCCTGCTGTTTAGAGGGGCTGTTAACTTTTAAAGAGCTTTTCAATGGTCTTGGAAGAAATTCAAGAGTTGATGTGAGCCACAGTTACTTTTCCCAGAACAGATTCTGAGTGGGAGTATAGAAGCCTTGTGTTGATGTGCTGTACGGTGGCAGTACACTGTGTTTGGTGTGGGTTTATATTGAGGACTGTATGTTGGTGTGTACAGAACAGTATCTGTTGTAACAGTATTGATGAATACAAAGAACTTGGTTTGACACACTAATATGATACAAGTGTTGGCTGTGCCATTGTATTCGTGCGTATATGCTTGTTTGCGAGTTTTTTTTTTGCATGTCTGAGTGTCGAGCAGAGAGAGGAGCTGAAGGTCTCAGCATGGTCTGAGTTCCCCAGGGGACCCTGGAGACAGAGGTGAACAATTAGTCCTACGTCACCCACCATAGCAGAATGCCAAACTCAAGGATCTGGCCTGCCATGAGACATCATTTGCTCTCACCTATCATTACAGGGGTCAGATTCAACATGACCTCCAGACATTTACAAGACAAGAGGGCTATTGTTTTCACTTCCTGGCTCTGCACTGACTTGGCTAACCTAAGCTCACGACACCGCCTGGGCCCACTCCAACCCCCCAGACATAATGTGTGTCTGTGAAAGGGACACTGGAGGACGGTGCGACCGCTTTACATGCTCACAGCTCACCTTTCACCCCGTCTGGACACTTAACCACACGAGCACTTGACCATATAGGGGCGTAATTCACAGACTTGTGCGTGATGAATTCACACGTGACATTCTGGCACGACCTTCGTAGTACCGTTTGACCACTTCACCATTCGACCTTCTGAACTTCTCTCAGGGAATGCTACATGATGTTTTCTAGACTGCCGTGCTGGTCATTAGTCCTGCTGCCCTCCCCGGCATGTTCATTTATGATGTCATTTCCTGGCCTGTGGTGAAGGGCATTATGAGAGGGATTACACCCAACACCCTGGCTCAGTCAGCCCCCCACGCTGGCACTGCTCCTTTTCTGTTTCACATAAAAAATGTATGTGTGTATGTTGGGGTTTATCAGTGTGTGCGTTGCTAGAGAGACACCTGAAAATGCGCAGTGCAGAGGGACTCCTGCCTTGAAGGCAGCTGTAATTGAAGTTGAAATGAAAAAGGACTCCAGAGCCAACGCTGCCAAGAGAGGAGATGAGAGGAGGGAAGAGGACATGAGAGGAGAGGAGAGAAGAGGGGTCCAAGGGAGTCTGAATCAATAGGGGAAAATCAGAGGTGCCCCATAGGTGCTAAAGAAGGGATTTCTCTGGGGGATAATGTAGTTTTGGCTCACCAACGCACCTTGAGTTATTAAAACATGGATTACCCACAGAACTTTGGGCTGAGAGAGAGAGAGAGAGAGAGAGAGAGAGAGATAGAGAGAGAGGCTTAATGCTTCTAGCCTTTTTAATCTGGGTTTAGAGGTAATGTGTGTTCGTAATACAGTGCATTACCGTACTTCCATACACTATGTATACAAAAATATGTGGATTCAGCTATTTCAGCTACACCCATTGCTGACAGGTGTATAAAATCGAGCACACGGCCATGCAATCTCCATAGACAAACATTGGCAGTAGAATGGCCTTACTGAAGAGCTCAGTGACTTTCAATGTGGCACCGTTATAGGATGCCACCTTTCCGTCAAGTCAGTTCGAGCAACAATGGCTCAGCAGCGAAGTGGTAGGCCACACAAGCTCACAGAACGGGACCGGCGAGTGCTGAAGTTCGTAAAAATAATCTGTTCTCGGTTGCAACACTCTTTACTGAGTTCAAACTGCCAACATCAGCACAAGAACTGTTCGTCAGGAGCTTCATGAAATGGGTTTCCATGGCCGAGCAGCCGCACACAAGCCTAAGATCACCATGCGCAGGCGATTCTGTGCTTCCAACTTTGTGGTAACAGTTTGGGGAAGGCCCTTTCTTGTTTCAGCATGACAGTGCCCCTGTGCACAAAGCAAGGTTCATACAGAAATGGTTTGTCGAGATCGGTGTGGAAGAACTTGACTGGCCTGCACAGAGCCCTGATCTCAACCCCATCGAACACCTTTGGGATGAATTGGAATGCTGACTGTGAGTCAGGCCTAATGGCCCAACATCAGTGCCTGACCTCACTAATGCTCTTATGGCTGAATGGAAGCCCTGCAGCAATGTTCCAACATCTAGTGGAAAGCCTTCTCAGAAGAGTAGAAGCTGTTATAGCAGCAAAGGGGGGGACCAACTCCATATTAATGCCCATGATTTTGGAAAGCAGTGTCCACATACTTTTGGTCATGTAGCACACCGGATAGGTGCAGTGAAATGTGTTGGTTTACAAGGTCACTCATAGTAGTACGGAGCAGCAAATTAGGGTTAAGTGACTTGCTCAAGGTTTTTCATCTTGTCGGCTCAGGTATTTCAGAGCTAGAGGCTGTCAGCCTGTGCAGGTCTTTACAATATTAATACCCCAAGTTTTTATGCAGTTTCATTCTCCCTACTGTAACTGTCTCAGAGCCGGCCCAATGCCTCAGTAAGCAGACCAGCCTTATCCTGCTACTGTACTGTACTACAGTGTACCACAGATAGAACAATGTGACAGATATAAGTGGGAAGCGTCCGCTTGGCGTTTCCACTGACTACCAAATAAGTGAGAGGAAGCCCACTGCCGGCAGAGAAGGTGGAACGAGATGGATTTGGACCGACATTCTGCTAATTTTCTCATCGATTAAACATTTGTTAGCAATACAGTTTTCTGTTCCCAAAAGTAGAATCTGTTACGAACAGAGTGGACTAAGCTTTGTAGACTTTACCCTTTGCCAAGTAAAAATGGCATTGTTTAGAAGGATTGCAAAGGTGAATTGTGTTATTGCGCACGCGCACTTCAAAGGCTAGGATCTCAATAGAACGTGCTTGGCTTTACCCATCTTGCTTTTTCTGCCCACTATAAATCATCTGTTCCCATTTGAAACGACGGGCTGTGGTCTCTCTTGGTTTAGTTTTACAAATCTTTGGTACCACCATGGGACCTACACTGACAGCCTTATCTTGCTACTGTACTGAACTACTGTAATAACATGTGGGTGACCCACATAATAATTAGCTGGTGGGTGGAATGAGAACATTCCTTCAACCCGTGGGTCGGTTCGCGGTTCAGAACAATTATATTATGGGACGAAATATTTGAAATCAACATAATTGCAAAATTACGGCACACATATTTTTTGCCCTTTCATCTCTGCTGCGCTGCTGCAGCTGTAGCAGTAGGCAACCCCACTCACCTTCGCGTTGGGTTGACTAGCAACCGGAGTAAACAAACAGGCAGCACTCATGCCTCTGCTCCATGCAGACTTGATGTTCCCTCCCTAATTGATTTCAGCGTGGGTCTAGCATTGATGATCCACTTTCCACACTCAAAAAATAATGACTTTTGGTATCTACTTTTAGCAGACAGAGTGGCAAATCAGGTTTAGCACATTTTGAAAGGAAGAGCATGTGTTAGGAGGAGATTTAGACAGTTTGGTAAATAGACAAATTAAGGTGAGAAAACAATTGTTAATAATAATCCATTTACACTACTGCTTTTGGGTAAAAAAAACACTGACTGTACAAAACTCTTTCCATGACAGACTGACCAGATGAATCCAGGTAGAAAGCTATGATTCCTTATTGATGTCACTTGTTAAATCCACTTCAATCAGTGTAGATGAAGAGGAGGAGACAGGTTAAAGAAGGATTTTTAAGCTTTGAGACAATAAAGACATGGATTGTGTGTGTGTGCCATTCAGAGGGTGAATTGGCAAGACAAAATATTTGAATGCCTTTGAACAGGGTATGGTAGTAAGTACCAGGCGCACCGGTTTGATTGTGTCAAGAACTGCAACGCTGCTGGGATTTTCACGCTCAACAGTTTACCGTGTGTATCAAGAATGGTCCACCCCCGAAGGACATCCAGCCAACTTGACTGTGGGAAGCATTAGCGTTAACATGGGCCAGCATCCCTGAAGAACGCTTTCGACACCTTGTAGAGTCCATGCCTCGAGGCTGTTCTGTAGGCAAAAGGTGGTACAACTCAATATTAGGAAGGTGTTCCTAATGTTTTGTACCCTCAGTGTATATATCTACTACTTGAAAATAAAGTTGACATGCTGACAGATTAATTGCATGCAGAGAAGGGGAATAGCCTACTGTCTTGAGTCATAAAAACAATTAGCTAAATAAATTGATGTTATTGGCGAATAACGGGTCGGCTCTCGGAACAATTCTATGTGGGTTGGGTCGGGTTGCGGAGAAAAATGAGTCCTGATGTAAGGTGTCGGATGGGTCTCGGAATTGATGTGGCCGGGTGCGGCTCCAAAAAAATGACTTGTGCAGGACACTACCACCATGGGACCGACACTGACGGCCTTATCCTGCTACTGTACTGTACTACAGTACCACCATGAGACCTACACTGGCAGGGATGGACCTAGGTATCAAAGGCTCACTGATTGGGAACCACACCAGCTTGGCTGGCTTTACTCAGCTCTCACCTGTTTGCATAGGATTCTCTCTGCTCTCCCCATGTTTGCCTAGTGAAACCTTGGCCCACGCCTGATGTATGTACAGTGTGTTTGTTTGTGTTGCCATCAGTGCCATGAGTCAATTGTGAGTGAATCCCCGGCCCCGTACCATAAGTCTCACACCACAGGAACATGTCAGCTCGGCATGCTCTAGCCTCCACACACACACACGCTTAATTTGATAAAACGATTGTCAAAACACAATTCGTCATGGGCCACAGTCGTGCTCTGAACACCACCCGTTTGCTCCAGGCTGACTTTATGCTCCGTCACATTTGATAAGGCTTATTTGGTCTGTTACGGACGCAGCAGTAAACAAAGATAAATTCCCCTCACGTTGCCAAATGATGAGACGTGCCCCCTGCGCATATTATCACGCACTATGATCATTAGGCCCGAAAGTGATATAGATACAACGACAACAAGGTAGTCTATGGCACGGTCTATGGAAGATTTAAACAGATTGGACGTGTCCTCTACTGTAGCTCTATAGTGAACATAAAGCTACTATGCTAGCATATGTGAGATAACCTGTATTACTACTATCTGTCCTTAGAACGAATGGATGTATTGAGATGTAATGTAATAGATAAATCAGAATATCTGTGCCTCTTCAGGCTGTACAATAGACTGAGAGGAACAGCTCAAAAAAAGATAAATGTTCTTCAATATTTATATATAAAGCATGTGCCTCTGAAACTAGCCTGATAAAGAAATAAATACTCTGGAATCCTCTTCTCTGATAACGTTAGATAAAATACCCCCCAAGGCCATTTTGGCGTCTGGATCAAATTATGGATATCATGTTCTGTTTTGTGAGCATTTATCTGACTCATAGTAAGAGCCAGCGCACATTCTGAAGGCAAATCTGCTTTGAGTGATTTTAGTGGCCACTTCATGAAGGCTGTAATGTCTATTTAACCTATGTCCATGTTGCAGTATAATGTACAGTGTACAGTTTAAAAGTAGAATAGTATTAGTATTTTTTGGCTGAACACAAACATCTTTTCAATTCCAACATTTACAAACTACTTTTATGAAGAGTTATAAATAAACTAGATGGTAACTTTACATGAAGTAAAGTTAGGGGGCTTGATTTAGCTCTTTAAAGTATGTATTTTTATTTGTTTAATGTCTGTGGCCTAGCATCCTGTTTGCCCCCTCCCACAGACACCTTTTCACGTTTTCTAAACGTCCTCCAAAAACCTGTCACTGAAATCCGTACTTCTACTCAATACAACACATTGAATTTAACTTCACACTGTTCAGTGTATAATAGAATACTGCATATAACTTGCTCATATTTGCGAAGGTCTACCTGTGATTTGGCTGAAGGAATGATCTGCATGTCATTGTGTCAGTAAGGAGACAGTACTGCATGAAACCTTCTTCACTCTTCAGTTAGCACAGACACACACACACACACACACACACACTCTGTCTCCCTCACTCTCATAAACACACACACACACCATGCTGTCTATCCCACAAACATACATACACACACTGCACCCAACTTTTAAAATGTTAGCCACCAAACAGAATTTAAGGAGCACCAGAAAGAAATAGATTTGTATATAGTTTAGTCTTCCATTAGGCCTATACGAATCCTACCTTTCAAGCACATCTCATGAATAACAGACCCTTTTTCCTTTCTTCCTGTGCCAATCAAATTTGCCTAAACCTGCTGTCAAGTTACCAGGTTGTTAGCAGACCTCTACATGCTTTGTAAGTAGGAAAACCTGCAAAATCGGCCATGTATCAAATACTTGTTCTCCCCACTGTATGTACATAGCACATCTGTAAATAGCCCACCCTACTACCTCATCCCCATATTTATTATTTTTGCTCATTTGCACTCCATTATCACTATTTTCACATCATCATCTGCACCTCTATCAGTCCAGTGTTAATGCTAATTTGTAATTATTTCGCCACTATGGCCTATTTATTGTCTACCTTCCTAATCTAACTACATTTGCACACACTGTACATAGATTTTGTATTGTGTTATTGACTGTACGTTTGTTTGTCCCATGTGTAACTCTGTGTTGTTGTTTTTGTCGCAGTGGAGTCTTTAAACCCTCATGAAGCTGCATACAGTTATTGTACACTAACCCAATTATGTATATGAATGTTGAATGCAGAACCTGGGCCAATTTCACACCAAGAAGCAGATTTGTCAGTATTATCTGGGGCATCTCTGACTGCCATTTCATAATAAAAAGAGAAATATGTATAGTGTGGTAGCTATGTATGTATGATGTATTTCATGCATGGTATGTAATGTATTGTTATGTCATGGTTCTGAGAGAAATAGCCTGGTTGAGAATATTGGCTTCCGAAAATAAAGCAGTCTGGGAAACCTATGGTATCTATCTAGTCATTTTGATTTGTGGTCAAGGTGTGTTTACTGTATGTATTATCAATATGTCTTCATTATCACTATGGCGACAGGGTTATAGACAGGTTGATAGAAAAGTCTGATGGAGAGAGAGAGAGAAAGACAGAGTTCCATCTACAGTGTGTCTGGTTGAAGGATGAATGTTTGAGTGTGAGGTACCCATTACCATTTTGATGTTCTGTTTTGTAGTTTATACTTGTTCCCTTGCTAGATACTCATCAATCTCTATGACTAAAGGTAATTTAAAAAGTGGAAGAAGGATAAATCATTGAAAATGCTTTACCTCAGCGAGTTGTTCTGACCTCAAACAAAGAGCAGTAATGGTGTTGTTCTATTTTCTTTGAAAAGGGTCCTAGCTTGGTGGAATAATAATTTAGATTCTAAAACTAAAGAGCTGGCATCATGCAACCACACACTCCCCCTCTCCCAGCCCACTTGATTTTTCTCTTCCCACTCACGGACCTGTGAACACATAAACACACTCAGTTGTGCACACAAACACACAAACACACACACACATACAAAAACACAAGGACACACAAACAATAAGAGTTATTGTACACACAAGTACCTCTGGCGGTCTCTTTCTCTCTCTTACACACACATACACACACACACACACACACACACACACACACACACACACGCACGCACACGTGCACACACTCACACACACACACACAGTATCCTACATCTGCCCACACACATAGAGTACAAAGAGATGCCTGGAGAAATCATCTTCTTATGTGCCAACTACCATAAATCACATTACTAACACAGAGTCCCTCATCGCTGACGAAACACACCAAAGTTCAACAGTTCACTCAGAGTTCTAACCTTCCCTGTATCCCTAAATTGTTTGTACTGTTAACATGCCATGGTGATGTTTTAGCCTGAATTAATTCACATCGTAATTGGAATGTACTGTAGTTGTCAAATGGAAGCTCGGGAGGAACGATAAAGAGTTTATTTTGTAGACTTCAGGTAGTTTACGGTATGAAGTGCTTCCTGTACTCTCTAGTGTCTACAGGTCCTGCCATCTCACCAATGTATCCACAACCGCCAGGTGACACATCAATGGAGACTCTACTCTTTCTATTGTGCACCATTTACTAATTGCACTGATTAAAAATCTTGTACGGTGTGTTCATTCATCGGATGTGTTTTTCGTATTTTCCTCAGAGCAGCCTACTGTGCCTCTGTCAGAATAGGAGTGTTGTAATTATCTATCGTGATCGTAAGCGATTTATTGAATTGAATAGTAATTGCAGGGTAATAGTATTTGCCAATCAGAGACAGAGGTTCACCGATCTGAAAGGATTGGATAGGTAAGAGAAATGGTGGAGGAACTCCTCTTAGCCTATGGGAGAGGTGCAATCATCATCTTTCTTGCTTACTCCTATCCATTCCTTTCCTATCTGTGAACGCCACAAGGGTAAAGGAAGGGGCTAGGGGCTGAAGGAACCAAGCCAGAAGTCTGAAAGATTGAGGTCAAGCGAGGCTGTCCATTGTTTTGCCTGCAGGACGAGTGAGAGATGCATTTTTGAAGGCGAGCTCTATACCTTAAGGCAAAATAAAAATTCTAAGTCAGTCTTTATGAAAAGGCATCATACCGGGTAACTTTTCTGAGGAATAAACAGTTGAAAATAAAGTCAAAGTACCTCCCACTTTTTATCTTCAAGGATTTTGTTCCTTTTCTTTTCATGGCCTGAAGACTACAATTATAGAAAACATTATTCAGCCTTTTCTAAAGAAGGTTCCTTGATGCAGCTTTGAATTGCAGTGACAGCCACACGTCAGCATTGTAATTTACTCTTACTTCGGTATTTACAGTGTAATTCATTGTTTTGATTGGTTAAAGGTCAATAGATTTGACATGTGCTTAAATCTCACTCCGCTCTCTCTCTCTCTCTCAGGCAGAGAAAGCTAAGGTTTGCCTGCATGCACTCACACATGCACACGGCACACATCCTTTCTCTCTCTTTATCTGTCTCACTCTCTCTCTTTCTCTCTCACACACTAACGCCCTTTGATAAGGTTTACGTGTCATGGGTTTCTGTCATGCTTATGCTTGATTCTCTTAATTATGTCTCTTAAATATTCTCTTTGATGATGCTAATGTGTAGAAGCGAGTCAAACACCGGCGCGATCTCGTGTTCAAAGACGCGTTGAGCATCCTGTACCGCCACCTCAGTCTCGGCTAATGAGCACACCGGGCTCCGCTCCAAATGCTCTCCCTAAACCCGCTGTTTCTCTCACTCTCTCGCTGTCTGCTTCCTTTCCCTTTTAATTGTCATCTATGTTCACGAAAAATACTTCCTGCGACTTACTTACCTTTTCTAAAGTAGGACTTAGTGTTCACGTTGAATAAGAGATCTCTTGGATATTCCTTGTTATATTGTTTAGGAAGCCATGTTGAAGATTTAGCTAGAAAGAGTACATGACATGTTTTAACACTGTTCAGCCTGTAACAATGGTTGATTATACAATAACCATTGTTTCTGGATTTTACAATATTTCAAATAAATGGTTACTTATAAAACGTTTAATTTAAATAAAAAATGTATTTGTGGTGTATAATTTAAGGAATGCAAATATGACTTCTTCATACTCCACCCAAACCCAGTGTGAGCGCTGGAGGCCTCCATTATATACTCATTATAGACTGCTGTGTGGGCAGCAATTTAAAGACATTTGTTTCTCCTGCAGTTTCCCAGGAAATTGCCCTCGTTATAATGGTTCAATTTAGTTTGGATCCACATCGATCTCACACCCTCTCCACAGTGTAGCAGGGGTCTTAGTAACTCGTGTAGGTGTCCGTGTGTGAGTGACAACAGTGCAGTGACTACTGGCAGGAGGCTGATGGTGTCAACCAAGGGTTAACTAGGGGTTTATATACAGTTGAGGCCTATAAAGTATGTAAGCACAAAAGTACACTGATTACTGTTCAGTTGCTGAGAGTGTCAAACAAGGGTTAAGTTGGGGTGTATGCAGTAGAGATGTATAGAGCCTATAGTTAAGCATATAGTTAATGAAGTCCTGTCTGAAGGGAAGCTTATTCTTTTATGACTCACAGACTGAGACTGTTCTAGCTTGGACTGGAAGTAACTGTCTGTGTCTTTATGCGTGCTGGGCAGGGGGGGGCAGTCTTCAAATAACCTCTTTTTAGCCTCTTTAATGCTCAAACTACCCAACTATCTCAATCAATATTGCTCAGTGTGCCGTTGAGTGGTGAAATGAGGGCTTCGAAAGAGGGCTGCTCTGCAAGGCCAATAGAAGCAACGAAAGAACCAATCAGAATTACTCATCCTGCGATGTTGAACTGGAGTCATTACAGTTCTATTAGCAAGGAACGATGCTCTTTAACAGTATTATATTTGCTCTTCTTACAGTATGCCGTCTTGAAAGAGTGTCTACTATCCTCTACTGCCGTTGTTGAATGAAAACATGACTTTGAGTCTTACACATTGGCATCTCAGGAAATGAAAATAAAGAAGTGTTTTGTTAATTAAAATATGTATTGTGTTTGATGAGAACTATGATTAAACTAGGATATTATCTTTGCTTGCATTATTGGTTTGGTTATTTTCCTCATCAACTGTCTCCACTGATTTGTTCTATAGCAATGAACATTTTTGTAATTTGTTTCTCTCTCTCTCTCTCTCTGTTTCTCTCTCTCCCCCTCCCTCTCTCTCTCTCTCTTTCTCTCTCTCTCTCTCCCTCTCCCTCTCTCTTATCTTCCACACACACACGATAATATAATTCTACTTTTGAACAGCGACAGAGTGTTTTGAGCTGTAGGTTTTTAGAGTTCTTTGAAAAAGTTGTGAATCCTTCCCTTCCTGGACCTAGAGCTCCTGGGATACAATCTCTGCAACACCATTCAGCCTCTGAATGAGACACACACTGGGAGACGTCCTTCACATTGCAGCCTAGGAGGAGCGGACACACCAAGGCATTAATAACTTTATTTGTATAGTGCTTTAAAATACAAAATTCAGTTTGTATTGTGTTGGCCAAGGCATTAGTATCTGGTATCCAACTTCTTCTGGGAGAGCTTGTTGGGGACCCGTCCTATACCAGTCTTTTTGAGGTATTCAAGCTATATCACAAATGTATCTAAGAGTTTATTCTCTTCCTGATTTGAGTCAAACAGGAGTATTACCAATATTACCAAAATCTCAAATCCCGATATATAGGTAATTTCATATCCCGAAAACAATACATATCCCAATATAGCACATTTTCTGTAAATTCAATGAATACATTTATATAAAATGACCACATGTAAAAGCCTATTTCTTATTAGATTTTGAATAAAAGGTACTTAATCATATTTGATTATTTCTCCTTTTATTTAGAACCTTTGTGCAAATTTTCAATTATATCAAAACCAAACATATAATACTCTAACGGTAGAACTGTTTGAATTGTAGCAGCAAACAAATTAATACAGGCCTGAGAAATATTGATATATAAAATACAAAATGTAAATATGGAAAACTTTCAAGTTTAAACTATAGCAGCAAAATAAGGCTCACAAATATCTAAAATATAACAAGTAAACAAAAACACTCCTTCAAGAGAGAGAGATGAGACAAAGAAAATATTTTAAAAAGGGAAGCGAGAGACACAAGAAAGTGATGAGAGGGATGCCACACCACACCACCTGTCGCTTTAATGACTTCCTGCTTGCTACTTCCTGCTAAGGCATTTTTTGACACCTTCCTGTCTCTAGTCTACACACATCGCCTTCTCATCATTACAATACCTGGGCCTGAGGTCCCTTGATCCACTCAACCCCCAGCAGGAGACCAGACCTGTCCAATTTAAACAAACACCACACACTGCTCCCCCTCTGAGGCTTCAGAGATGTGCTACCTCTTTCCTCACTCCCTCAACACGGGCAACACTCGACTCACACAGAGCAAACTCACACTGGCTCTCACGTTGCTATAGCTACCTGTCTGAGAACTACCGACCATCACAGACCTTCAGTTCCCCCCGTGCCCCACTCATCTGACAGCTCCACCGCCTTTCACTTTCAAAGACCAACTATATACACTGAACAAAAATATAAACGCAACATGTAAACTGTTGGTCCCATGTTTCATGAGCTGAAATAAAAGATTCCAGAAATGTTCCATACGCACAAAAAGCTTATCTCTCTCAAATGTTGTGCACAAATTTGTTTACATCCCTTTCAGTGAGAATTTATCCTTGGCCAAGATAATGTGGCATATCAAAACGCTGATTAAACAACATGATCATTTTACACGGGTGCGCCTTGTGCTAGGGACAATAAAAGGCCACTCTAAAATGTGCAATTTTGTCACACAACACAATGCCACAGATGTCTCAAGTTGAGGGAGATTATAATTGGCATGCTGACTGCAGGAATGTCCACCAGAGCTGTTGCCAGAGAATTTAATATTAATTTCTCTACCATAAGCCTCCTCCAATGTCGTTTTATAGAAATTGTCAGTACGTCCAACCGGCCTCACAACCGCAGACCACGTGTATGGCGTCGTGTGGGCGAGCAGTTTGCTGATATCAATGTTTTGAACAAAGTGCACCTTGGTGGCAGTGGGGTTATGGTATGGGCAGGTATAAGCTACGAATAACGAATACAATTGCATTTTATCGATGGCTATTTGAATGCATAGAGATACCGTGACGAGATCCTGAGGCCCGTTGTCGTGCCATTCATCCACCACTATCGCATCATGTTTCAGCATGATAAGGCATGGCCCCATGTCGCAAGGATCTTTACACAATTCCTGGAAGCTGAAAATGTCCCAGTTCCTTCATGGCCTGCATACTCACCAGACATGTCACCCATTGAGCATGTTTGGGATGCTCTGGATCGACGTGTACGACAGCATGTTCCAGTTACCGCCAATATCCAGCAACTTTGCACAGGCATTAAAGAGGAGTGGGACAACATTCCAGAGGCCACAATTACCAGCTTGATCAACTCTATGTGCACTGCATGAGGCAAATGGTGGTCACACACACCAGATACTGAATGGTTTTCTGATCCACGCCCCTACCTTTTTTAAAATCTGTGTTATCTGTGACCAACAGATGCAAATCAGTCATGTGAAATCCATAGATTAGGGCCTAATGAATTTATTTCAATTAAATGCAACTCAGTAAAATCTTTGAAATTGTTGCATGTTGCGTTTATATTTTTGTTCAGTATATAATATACTCCACCTTTTTTTTTTACTTGTTTAACGTGGAGATGGATCAGTATTCAAAAGGCTAAAACAATCTGATTGCCAGTGTCACTCCAGATACAGCTGGAGATGAGTATCTATGTGTGCACAATTATTAGGCAACTATTAGTGTGCAGAATTATTATGCAACTAAATGAAAAACGAAAAGTTCCCCATCTCACTTGTTTATTTTCATCTGTTAAAGTGAGAATAATAAACAAACAACTCAAAATTTACAAATAAACATTTCTGACATTTCAAAATAAAATCAGTGACCAATATAGCCACCCTTCTTTTCAATAACAGTCATAAGCCTTCCATCCATGGAGTCTGTCAGTTTCTTGATCTGTTGACGATCAACTTTTTGTGCAGCAGCAACCACAGCCTCCCAGACACTGGTCAGAGAGGTGTACTGTTTTCCTTCACCGTAAATCATCTTCAACCTGAAAAGGTCCAACTAGCTCATCTTTAACAATACCAGCCCATACCAGTACCCCACCTCCACCTTGCTGGCGTCTTGAGTCGAAGTGGAGCTCCGTGCCCGTTACTGATCCAGCCACGGGCCCATCCATCTGGTCCGTCAAGAGTCACTCTCATCTTATCAGTCCATAAAACCTTTGAAAAATCTGTCTTCAGATATTTCTTGGCCCAGTCTTGACGTTTCAACTTATGTGTCTTGTTCAGTGGTGGTCGGGTTTCAGCCTTCCTTACCTTGGCCATGTCTCTGAGCACTGAACACCTTGTACTTCTGGGCACTCCAGGTATTTTGCAGTTCTGGAATATGACATCACTGGAGGATAATGGGTTCCTGGTAGCTTCACGTTTGATTCTTATCAAATCTTTGGCAGTTAATTTGTGTCTTTTTTTCTAAACACGATTCTTGCGACCCTGTTGACTATTTGCAACAAAACGTTTGATGGTTCTGTGATCACGCCCCAATATCTTAGCAATTTCAAGAGTGCTGCATCCCTCTGAAATACGTTTGAGTCAGTTAAATCCATTTTTGGCCCATTTTGCCTGAGGAAAAGAAGCTGCCTAATAATTATGCACACCTTGATATAGGGTGTTGATCTCCTTAGGCCACACCCTCCCTCATTACACAAATATACATCACCTGATATGCTTAAATCCAATAAGCATTCCAGTTTATACAGCTTGGAGTTGGGAAATATGCATAATAATGATGAAATGGTCAAAATACTGAATTGCCTAATAATTGTGCACACAGGGCCAGATGTACTAACGCTTTTGTGCCCACTTCAGGCATATTTGTTTCGCAAAGTGCGCATAAAACCATGGCGAGGTATGTACGAACGGGACGCACCGAGATGAAAGCGCAGACTGCCTGTCGCGGGAACTGAAAATGGCAAAATGCGCTTTTCGTGTCATGCATATGCATTCATGGGATGGTCAAGGGGAAAGTGGGAGTGTCACATAAAGAGATGGGAGGGGAAGCGTAAACTGCGCCTAATTATGTATTCCGTGTTATGTACAGAAAAAGCCGGTGAAAGCGCGCCTCTATTTTGCGCTGAAAATTCTCCGCCTCTTAAAAGCAGGTGTCATTTAGGAAGCGGGTTTCCTGGCATATGCCTCCTGGTGAAATGGCAGCAGTAATCCGAGCAAGACGAAGACATAGGCTAAGGAGACGAGCTGAAAAGATATTTGCCACAAGAATCACACTTTTTCAGTTTAGTGAAAACGAAATCATTAAGCGTTACAGATTAAGCAGCTACGCAATATTACAGCTACTGGAAGAAATCAAAGATAACATCGTATCTCCGACTCAGTGTTCACATTCCATTCCAGCAGTTTTTAAACTCCTCACTACATTACAATTATTGGCATCAGGATCATTTTTAATCACACAAAATATTTGACATTGGCTCAAAAAAATATTTAAATGTCAGTTGCTAATTTATATTGTATCCATATAAAATAAATGGATTCAACCATAAACAAACTAGAACTTTCACTTTAAATGTGAAAAAAACTAATACTTTTCGCTATTACAAAGAGGAAATACACATTAAACGAACAACAGCAATGTTGGACTTTTGTCAGTGTGACTGTTTGTTCAGACTTAATTTTTCTCTTTCTGAGACCTCGCCTCAGTATAGTTGGAGATGGCACAGGTCTGGGTTGCGCAGGTCGGGATGGCACAGGGCTGGGTTGCGCAGGTCGGGATGGCACAGGGCTGGGTTGCGCAGGTCGGGATAGCACAGGGCTGGGTTGCGCATGTCGGGATGGCACAGGGCTGGGTGGTGCAGGGTTGGAGGTTCCGGTCATGCTTACAATGATCGCCTTGAGGCAGTTGTTGGTCTCCTGCTGCTGGCGACATAATCTTGTGACAGCTCGCGTCATTCCATTCACTGCCACCACAAGGTATTTTACCTGCTGACTGTGGCGCCTCACAGCCCTGATGGAAATGGCCATCTGCTGCACATCCGAAGACATCTTTTGTAGCGTTTGGCCCCTTTGCTCAGTCAAGAGCATTTCATCCACTTCATCCATGTTCATCCTACGTGCGGGTGCAGAGGGTAGAGACGAGGTGGAAGGTGCACAGGATGCCAGTGCAGTAGCAACAACATTTGAAAATGCGCTTTCTAAAGGGGAAAAAGGATATGTAACACACTTAACACTCGTAACACCTACAAAACAACTTATACAGCTGTTCCACTTTTTTTTAAAGTGGAACAGCTAAATGCAACTTTTTCTTTGGTACGGCGTTTGAGGTCCTGACACCTATTTTTTTACCTCTTCCACCTGTCTGCGGGTCGAGGATATTGCATATATTTTTTTTGTGATTTCGGTCCAGATGGCATTCTTTTGTGTGGGTGTGGAATTCCGGGCTTGTAAGATGTTTAAATTTACTGTAACCTCATGAACAAGCATATCAACCTCGTTATCGCTCAATTTTTGTTTTCGCTGTTTTGCCTGACTTGGTGGCTGATCCATGATGGAAAGAGAGGAGGAGGCCCATTCAATTGCGCGTTTAAATACACGCAATTTACGGTATAGTGGGTGGGGACAGGCGCTGATTACCTGATGAACTGCAGGTTTGGTACATAACACGCACACTGCGGTTTCAAATCAAGCGCTTTATGCGTCTTGGCCATGGCGCTATTAACGCTGCGTTCGCAAATGTACGTACATCTGGCCCACAGTGTATATAGATGATAAACTGGAAGCAGCAACAAGACAGGTGAATCCGAGCTGCGAATGCAAACTGCCTATCTCTCCATGATGGCTCCATCTTAGGACAGATTGCATGGCCCTTCACTCCAGGCAGTAAAAGCTGCCGGTGGCCACATAAAGTAGAACAGCCTCCCTCTCCAATCTCAACATTAATCACGCCAGTCAGCTAGATATGACGGCTCGTCTCAGTCCTCCTTCCTCCTCCCTCCTTCCTCCTCACTCCTCCTACCTCCTTCTCTAAGTCAGGCAACTCCCGCCAGTCAGTCTCTTTAAGATTCCACTGAGTGCTCTTTGAAGAGTTCCTACAGTATCTGCCTGCTGGCTGCTGTCTTGGTGTCTTTCAAAGAGTGTATCTCCCTAACGCCTCCTTCTATCGATCTGTCATGTCAGAAAGCCAGTCCTTCAGTCTCCAATGAATTAATGTCCCCTTCCACCGAGACAGCCAGTCATACTCAATGAAGCTGGTGCTGTATCAATGGCTGTCAACAGTGTTAAGGGAGCCCACGAACACACACACACACACAAAAAGACATATGGAGTGCACTCATTAAAAACGATGGTCAGGGATTTGAGACAGAGCTCTCAGTAGAAGTGTGTTGCGGATCCATCTCGTTCAGCAGAGGGAACCAGTCCAGAAGATAAAATATTCATTCAGAGCTGTGCCAATTATTCTACCCAAAGTGCTGTGCCAATCGGTGCTTGTTGACGTGTTTGTATCAGCATACGTTTAAGTCCTCTTTATATCCAAGGCTGCTTAAGCTGGTACATATGACTTTATCATGTGATAGCCATAGAGGATGAACAATAATTATATTATTGAACTGATTTGATCTATTTGTTTTTACTTGATTCACCCTGCTAATGCAGTGATTTATACATTTTTTCAAATCAACTTAATGTGTACATCATGATTTGTTCCCGTCAATAGTTGACATAACCACTCCTGAAGCTCTCCTAATCACAGTTCATGATATCATTTAGATACCACACTGTGGTTCCAGTATTATCTAATATTCCTGAGTCTCTCCGTCTATTGGGCTAAATCAGAGGACAGTCTGCCCAAACCCAAGAGGAAGTTGGCTTTTCTTTTGAACAGACATCGTTCTGAGTCCGACTGATCATGCGGGAGCATTCAGATCACGTCACAGTGTCAGAACTCGCCTATTGAGAACACTCCCTCCCCTCACCCAGCCTGTTGCCATAGTAACATGGCCATTCGGAGTCAAAAAGGGTGTTTCGATGCACGCCCTTCCATTACCAAACACTCATACCACACACACATTACTCACTCACAGACAATATCTTTCTCATCCGCGTTCTCTCACAGTTACACATGCTCACACGATCCCCATTCCTCTGTCTTGCCTTGAGGCGTGTTGTAGACAAACCAAGACCGTATTAAAGGTTAAGGCCTGTTCTTTGAACAGTGTTCAAGGACACATACTTGTCTGTTTGGCAGAGGGGCAGCGATCTTAATGTCTAATGTTTTCTTTGGGGTGTGTGTATCTGTCTGTGTGTGCCTCCTCTCCCCTGCAACTACTGTATTCCCTGGGTCGTTGTTTTAAAAGACAATGCGTTCCCACTCAGCTTACTGGGGAAAATAAGGGTTAAATAGAATAGATCAAATAAAGTATGTTTCATTCACTGTATCGCTCACAAAGACAGATAACATTTGTAACACCCTCACAAATCTGTCAAAACCCTCCCCCCCTTCCAACCCATGCCCTCCATGTAATCCTCCCACCTCTAACCTGTGGACCACCTCAGATGTCCCCAACCACTACCACCTTCCCCACTTCCACCACCAACACCTCCTCTCAAGCCACTTCCTGAAGCATCAGGCTTAAGTGGATCTGACAGGTTTGATCATTTATTTATGGCTCCTGCTCTGCAGTGGTTGGAAATAAGCAGTGACAGCTCCTTACCAGTGGAGCATCATGCTGGGTAGTTAGATGTAACAGCAGTGACAGCTCCTTACCAGTGGAGTATCATGCTGGGTAGTTAGATGTAACAGCAGTGACAGCTCCTTACCAGTGGAGCATCATGCTGGGTAGTTAGATGTAACAGCAGTGACAGCTCCTTACCAGTGGAGCATCATGCTGGGTAGTTAGATGTAACAGCAGTGACAGCTCCTTACCAGTGGAGCATCATGCTGGGTAGTTAGATGTAACAGCAGTGACAGCTCCTTACCAGTGGAGCATCATGCTGGGTAGTTAGATGTAACAGCAGTGACAGCTCCTTACCAGTGGAGCATCATGCTGGGTAGTTAGGTAACAGCAGTGACAGCTCCTTACCAGTGGAGCATCATGCTGGGTAGTTAGATGTAACAGCAGTGACAGCTCCTTACCAGTGGAGCATCATGCTGGGTAGTTAGATGTAACAGCAGTGACAGCTCCTTACCAGTGGAGCATCATGCTGGGTAGTTAGGTAACAGCAGTGACAGCTCCTTACCAGTGGAGCATCATGCTGGGTAGTTAGATGTAACATCTCCTCCACAGCTGCAGCCTGGAGCCACTACAGGTTACAGTCGGGTTAGGTCCAGAGAGGGTCACTGGAAATACTTTACCCTGCTAATGGCTCTGAACGTATTGCACTCAGGTTGACATATCACTGGGACGAGTGTGTGTACAATTGTGTTTTTACCATTGATTCTGTGTACAAATACAGTACATCATTGATCATACCCATGACTTTATACTGTATGTGTGCGTGTGTTGCTGTCGTAACAGAGCATCTGTCTCCACACACCTCACCTCGGGTTATGCAGCTTTTCAGCACCTTCTCTGGGAGTAGTGCAATGAGAATATAGATGCTGCCGCAGCATGTCTTGTCCCTGTGCCTGGCTGTCCCTGTGCCTGGCTGTCCCTGTGCCTGCAGCAGCAGGGTCTGGCACGGAGAGGAGAGGAGGACAGGACAGGGTAATTGCTGTAAGCCTCTTCAACACCGCCCAGACCCCGCTACAGCTCCCCTCCCAGGTTCAACAGAGCGACTAACAGGACCCCTGTCAGCCTCCAGCACCGGCATGGAGCAAGGGAGAGGGTGTGTGTGCATGCTTGTGTGTGGGTGTGTGTGTGTGAGTAAAGTGAAAAAGACTGAGATGGAGCAGTGATGAGAAAAAGAGAGAGAGAGTGTGTGTGTGTGTGTGTGTGTGTGTGTGTGTGTGTGTGTGTGTGTGTGTGTGTGTGTGTGTGTGTGTGTGTGTGTGTGTGTGTGTGTGTGTGTGTGTGTGTGTGTGTGTGTGTGTGTGTGTGTGTGTGTGTGTGTGTGTGTGTGTGTGTGTGTGTGTGTGTGTAAGTCAGAGAGAGAGAGTGTGCGTGTGTGTAGAATTCAGAGTGTGTGTGTTTGTGTGTGTGTGTGTGTGTGTGTGTGTGTGTGTGTGTGTGTGTGTGTGTGTGTGTGTGTGTGTGTGTGTGTGTGTAAGTCAGAGAGAGAGAGTGTGTGTGTGTGTGTGTGTGTGTGTGTGTGTGTGTGTGTGTGTGTGTATGTAAGAGTGTGAGACAGAGCAAGCCTATTGTATGGAGCTGTGATGTTATCAGGACAGCTGTGCTGTGCTGTAAAATGGGATGTGTTCAGGATGCTCGCAGCGTGCCTGCCTCTACCCTCCAGCACTGAGATGGTGCCTGTGGTCATTCCTAGTACACTCTCACGGTGGAAGAGCGATTTGACATGAAAATAATTTATTATAGAAGCTCTATGTGTGATGCTGTGTCTGGGCTGCACAGCACATGGGTTGTTAATGCCTCCAACACAGCAAATTGGATGTAGTCTATCACAGTGCCATCCGTTTTGTTACCAAAGCCCCATATACTACCCAACACTGCGACCTGTTGGCTGGCCCTCACTACGTATTCATCCACTGGCTCCAGGTCATCTATAAGTCTTTACTAGGTAAATCCCCGCCTTATCTCAGCTCGCTGGTCACCATAGCAACACCCACCCGTAGCATGCGCTCCAGCAGGTATATTTCACTGGTCATCCCCAAAGCCAACACCTCCTTTGGCCGCCATTCCTTCCAGTTCTCTGCTGCCAATGACTGGAACGAATTGCAAAAATCATTGAAGCTGTAGACTGACATCTCCCTCAATAACTTTAAGCATCAGCTGTCAGAGCAACTTACCGATCACGGCACCTGTATACAGCCCATCTGTAAATAGCCATTTTGCACTCCAGTATCTCTATTTGCACATCATCATCTGCACATCTATCATTCCAGTGTTAATAATAATTTGGAAATATTTCGCCACTATGGCCTATTTATTGCCTTACTTTCCTAATCTTACTAATCTTACTACATTTGCACACACTGTATATAGATTTTCTATTGTGTTATTAACTGTACGTTTGTTTATCCCTGTTTTTGTCGCACTGCTTTTGCTTGTCTTGGCCAGGTCTCAGTTGTAAATGAGAACTTGTTCTCAACTGGCCTACCTGGTTAAATAAAGGTGAAATAAAAATGAATGAAAAAAATGCCACGGGGTGGGTATTATCTGGGCACATATGTTTTGGTTGCTGCTAGGCCTCCAGATGTTTATCTAAGCAAAATGGTCTTGGAACAGTCAGAATATGTGTTTGTCAGAGTAGGGCTGGGTGGGGATGAGGGTAGTGTGTGTGTGTGTGTGTGTGTGTGTGTGTGTGTGTGTGTGTGTGTGTGTGTGTGTGTGTGTGTGTGTGTGTGTGTGTGTGTGTGTGTGTGTGTGTGTGTACCCACACTAATTGATGACTGTGGGGGTTCAGTAGTCCCTCAGGTGAACATATGGGCTAGTTAACGCACACTGCCTAAACTAGTCCACTACATCTCTCTCTCCTGAGAGCCAGGTGGAGGAGAGGTCGATAAGCCAGGTGGGATAAGAGAGTGAAGAGTGTGTGTGTGTGTACGTGTGTGAGAGAGAGGAGTGTGTGTATGTGTGTACGTGTGTGAGAGAGAGGAGTGTGTGTATGTGTGTAAGAGAGAGGTGTGTACGTGTGTGAGAGAGAGGAGTGTGTGTATGTGTGTGAGAGAGAGGAGTGTGTGTATGTATGTACGTGTGTGAGAGAGAGGAGTGTGTGTATGTGTTTGAGAGAGAGGTGTGTGTGTGTACATGTGTGAGAGAGAGGAGTGTGTGTACGTGTGTGAGAGAGAGGTGTGTACGTGTGTGAGAGAGAGGAGTGTGTGTATGTGTGTGAGAGAGAGGAGTGTGTGTATGTGTGTACGTGTGTGAGAGAGAGGAGTGTGTGTATGTGTTTGAGAGAGAGGTGTGTGTGTGTACGTGTGTGAGAGAGAGGAGTGTGTGTACGTGTGTGAGAGAGAGGAGTGTGTGTACGTGTTTGAGAGAGAGGAGTGTGTGTGTACGTGTGTGAGAGAGGTGTGTACGTGTGTGAGAGAGAGATGTGTGTGTTTACGTGTGTGAGAGAGAGGAGTGTGTGTATGTGTTTGAGAGAGAGGTGTGTGTGTGTGTACGTGTGTGAGAGAGAGGAGTGTGTGTACGTGTGTGAGAGAGAGGTGTACGTGTGTGAGAGAGAGGAGTGTGTGTGTGTACGTGTTTGAGAGAGAGGAGTGTGTGTGTACGTGTGTGAGAGAGGTGTGTACGTGTGTGAGAGAGATGTGTGTGTTTACGTGTGTGAGGGAGAGGAGTGTGTGTACATGTGGATGTGTAGACACTACTGTAAAAAGTCAGAGATTATATTTAGCTGTAGTGCAATTATTTCCTGAAATGTTTTGCCTGTACTAGTAAGTATTTTTCATTTTGTCAGTAGTGGCCCTTGAGAACAAATCATTTGTTTTGAATCATAAGCACAGATTTTCACTTTCTTTTAAAAGGTAAAATAATGTATCCAAATTGGCCCCGCTGGTGCAATGCTGCAGTTCTGTTTTTCTCGTTCTAGTGTTCATAGAAATTAATAAAATAACAATCGGCACACTGAGTTGGACTCTGTTTCTCGCTAACGAACTCCATCAACATTGATATAAGTTATTGTCTTTTTGAAGTCTGAACGTTTCAGTCACAGGCGGCCGGTTGCACCTTAATTGGGGAGGACGGGCTCATAGTAATGGCTGGAACATCGTAAGTAGAATGGTATCGAACATGTTAAACACGTTGTTTCCATGTTGTTTGATACCGTTCCCTTCACTCCATTCCAGCCATTATTATGAGCCGTCCTCCTCTCACCAGCCTCCTGTGGTTTCAGTGTTCTTCATTCTAATTTGCCCATAGCTTATTTCACCTCAACTAGCTTACATCCAACGTACCATAGCAGAGAAAGAGGGTTCAGAATATACAGTATAGCTAAGCTGAGAGAGAAGGTATTGAAGGTCTCTGTCACCTACATCTTTAGCCGGAGGCTTTTATTCTATTTATATAATAAAACATCCTGTACTTCCTTCACAGTGTATCTATAGGTTATAAAGATCACCTTCCATTTCCTGTGCTTTTACGTGCACAGCTGGTCTACCCACTCATGTCGATACTAAACTAGGAATTCTAGGCCTGCTTTTTGCTCTACTTCATTCATCTACCAAAAACAGCATTTTCATCCCATCCTGTCTCTCGAACGCTACAGAAAGTCGTTGGATATTATATGACAAGAATGTCACCCGGTCAGACGGTAAAATATATCACCGGCATTAATCAAGTTGTCATTTCCAATTTATGCCAGAGCACAGGTCCTGGTGCCATGGACAGACTACTGATTCTCTCTCTCTCTCTCTCTCTCGCTCTCTCGCTCTCTCTGTCGCTCTCGCTCTCTCTGTCGCTCTCGCTCTCTCTGTCACTCTCGCTGTCTGTCTGTCTGTCTGTCTGTCTGTCTGTCTGTCTGTCTGTCTGTCTCTCTTGTCAGATTTGATAAGGAGACCAGAGATATTTTTAGTTGGCCCCTACAGAAACAGTGCCTGCGCAGAACATACAGACCACCACATAAATTCTCGAAGAGCCTCAGCCAAGCATTATTCTCTATTCCAGGAAGTGGGGTGTGTGGCCTTAAGTTAATTATTTCTTACCAACAATCATTCAATTATATCTGTTGTCTGGAGAATACATAAAGGCTAGAACCATACTGGGAATCTTTATCATTGCCATTTTAATTAACACTAATCAAAGTGAGAGAGTGCTTATTAATTCAGCCTCCATCAGGACCTTCACACACCATTTAACAGCAAGAAGCCAGAATGACATCTTCACAATATTCACAGCAACATCCAATTGGTGGAGGAGAGAAGCTTAAGAACAGGAAGCATAGAAATAACGCACATAGAACACATCTATCTCTTCTTAGACTTGCTTTCAATGAGAATGACAGATCTATAACTCAAATTTCTATGTGAATTTGGTCAGTTCTATATTACGGTTCTAAGTTACAGTTCTTACCCTGCTTTCAGATATAGGTATTCCTGATAATCACAGGGAGATGGGAGCTTCTTTCATGAAGAGATGTGTTGACAGCTCTGCTTATAAGATTAGGCAGATCTGTAGGGGGTAGTTATGTATTTATCTCCCTTTCTGCTTTTTATCTCGAGATAGATCAGTAAATTGGACAGGGCAGTGTGAGACGTCTGCATTCGATGGATGTGCCCCGTAGTATTGATGTAGGATTTATTGTAAAGTAGCATGCTCTTCTCATCTTATGAACTGAGCATGCTCCCTTTTCTCAGTCTACTCAACAATAGCCTCTACTTCCCGTCCCTAATCACACCCTTCCAACCAAGGTCACTTTCCGCTTAAATAACGACTTCAATTATCGACTTCAATTAATTAGGTGTGAGGACAAAAAGGAAGCCCTTAGAAGTGAGGAGCCACTAGGCTGGCATATTGTAGTGGCGCATCAGAGTTAGTATATTACACTCTTTCTGGGAGGAAAATACCTTTAACTGACTCCAGCCTTCATCAACACTGAGTGGTTCACATACACACACACACACAAATTAACAACACAAAAATGCACACACTAGGAGAGGGGTGTTAGGCGTCAGGCCAAAGCAGTAGATCAACGAGAGGGTTAGCCATAATTATAGGGCTGCTAAATTTAGTTCCTCAAGGAAGGGGGATGTTTGTGGTGATTTAGAGCTGAATGGTCCAACACAGCCAGATGCATTGCATTTTCTCCCCCATCTCTCCAGCCCCCACCCCGCCCAGTGTGAAGACAGGACTCCCTTTCAATTACCCAGAGTGCATTGTAGTCTGCCAGTTGTCAGTCAGGGGCTGTGACAGGGCTGTGGCATGGTGGGGCTACAGTATCTCTCTCTCTTTCTTCTTTCTTTACCGTTCTCTCTCTTTCTCTCTGCGCAAGGCTTTACTGTCTGCTTCCTGCTGTCATGACAACCAATACAATAGCTCACATCTGTCAAGACTGTTGTTGCTTGATGGATGTTAATAAGCTTCTATTATCATTTACACCACAGACTTATTTGGGGAAATATTACATGTATGGTATTAAGCAACGCTTCGTTGAGTGAAGGGGAAAAGTTTAACCATTGTTACGTTCCGGCTCAAGGAAGTAACAAAAGAAAGGGTTCAGAGTCCAAAAATATATTTAACAATATATTTATTTAAGTCTAGGGGTAAATAATAAAGAAAATAGTTGGTCAACAGTAAATAAACCAACAAACAATTTAGAGAAAAACAATATGAAGGTCCAACTCCTCAGCACAACTGCAGGATAGGGGTAGCCGCTCCTCCCACAGAGGACAGACATCTTATATCCATCCACAAATTGAAGACAGGTGGGGATCCTTATCTGACAACCTATCAAAAGAAAGAAAAGACAAACAGAAAAACCCCAAAACAAAACTAATCCGTAACACCTCCCCCCTTAAAAAGGGAGAGATTCTCATTAGAAACTCTACCTTATACAATTTCCAATCCCAAAACATACATAAGTTTGAGGGAAAAACAACAACCTTACCGGAGTTAACACCAAGTCATTAACCATTACAACTTTCCCAACTCCCCACATCTCTTGGTTTCGAAACCAGCAATCTCCCGGCGCCTGGAGAAAGCAAAATTAAGGAATGAAAACCAATGAAAGAGAAGAGGAAAATAATGGTCAAAAGACTTATTCTCCACCACATGGGGCACGGGACAAGGCGTCAGCTAAGACATTATCTACGCCTTTCACATGACGAATCTCCAAAGCATGTAATTGACTTCAGCCTCCAATTTCTGACGTTTGTCAAATGATACACGATAAAATCGTTGCCGGACAGGTTTAACATCACCCACATCTATATCGTGTTCAATCAAGTGTGTACGAGAAGGAGTGTCTGAAAACAGAACAGAAAATTCAGTTAACATAGAATTTAACTCCGAACATTGTTTGAAAGATAAATGTTCAATCCATCCTTCTAGATTAGCCAAAGTTTCCGAGTTTTTTAGACGAGGTTGTAAAATTACATCATCAGGTGACTTCACATCTGGTTTCACTTCACCTATTTGACTTAAACTAGCTAACGCTACGCAGGATGGGATGACTTCAGGAGCAACATTACGAGAATAAAAGGGCTTTAACAAATTCACATGGCACAACTGAGTACGCTTCCTGCGCTCCGGGGTAGAAAGAATATAATTTTGATCAGACACTTTTCGAAGCACGGTGTAAGGTCCTAAAAACTTCGCACAAAAAGGAGAACCTGGTAAAGGAAATAAAGCTAACACCTGATCTCCTGGACTAAACACGCGAATCTCAGACTTACGATCAAACCAGCATTTCATCTTTTCCTGGGTTTTTCCCAATTTTTCTCTTGCCAATTCCCCAGCCAGAATTAAACGTCGACGAAAACCCTGTATATACTGAATCAGACTCTGTGGTGGCTCCTCCGGTAGAGCATCATTACACAGTACCGCCATTGGTCCCCGTACACAATGTCCAAAGACTAACTGATTGGGACTAAATCCCAAACTCTCCTGGATGACCTCACGTGTGGCCAACAACAACCAAGGTAACCCTTCCTCCCAATCACCTCCTAACTCCGTGCAATATGCCCTCAACAAAGACTTCAGCGTCTGGTGATAACGCTCTAGGGCACCCTGACTTTCTGCATGGTACGCACTTGATCTGTTGTGTCTAATGCCGAGCTGCCGCAACACCCCTTGAAACATGTTAGAGGTGAAATTTGATCCCTGATCACTCTGAACAACTTTTGGAATTCCAAAAATAGATATGAACTGGGATAAGGCTTTTACAACTGATCGAGTGGTGATTGAACGCAAAGGAAAAGCTGCAGGATATCGAGTGCTCTGACACATCACTGTCAATAAGTACACGCTACCAGACTTTGAAGGTGGTAAGGGTCCAACACAATCCACTAACAGATGCTGAAATGGCTGTTCCATAACAGGTATGGGATACAAAGGTACAGGCTTTATGGTCTGATTTGGTTTTCCAGTCAACTGACACGTTGAGCAAGTCTTTATATACTGCCTTACATCACTCTTAATACAAGGCCAGTAAAAATACTACAGCAAATGTTGGTAGGTCTTATTTACACCCAAATGACCGGACAGCCCACCATGAGCAGACTCTAATACAGAATTTCGCAAAGAAAGGGGCACAACTAACTGTATAACTGGTTCAGTCAAACCTCCCTCTATGTTAGAAGTCCACTTCCGCAATAGTACCTCATTCTCAATGAAGTACCCATTAGCGGAGCTCTCTGCAACATCTGGAGACAAAACAGCATCAAACAGAGAGTTCAAAGATGAATCTTCTTTCTGAGCAGACACCCAAACCTGATGGGGAATAGAAGGCAAAGCAAGGAGACCAGGCACTACCCTCTTAGAGGTTAAAAATTCTTTCGATTCATTCAATTTTTCTTCAGCTGATTGTTTACGCATTGCACGCGTGAGTGCACATGACACAAATACCTCTGGATACTGCTGGGAGATATCGGTCTCATCCAATGGAGCAGGACAAGTAGCAACCACAGGTGGAGGTGGAACATCACGCCACACACGGTCACCCGCCAGATTATTCCCCAAAAATCACTGAAACTCCTTCCATTGGTAGCGAAGGACGGACTCCCATCACAACTGCTCCATTTACTAAATCAGATTGGAGGAACATGTTATGCAGAGGTACAGACAATGTTTGCAATCCAATGCCGCGAATCAGCACACTGTTTCCTGTATTAGACTCCTGAGTGAAAGGGAGAACAGATTCCAAAATGAATGATTCTGATGCACCAGTGTCTCGAAGAATCTTAATAGGAACCTTCTCAGTACTTCCAAGCAATGACACATAGCCTCCTGTAATGAAGGGAGCATACCCAGCATCTCCAACATTGCAATCTTTTCCTGGGTTCAGATTTAAAGATCAACGCGATGCGTTGCTAAACCTACCGGGGAACCTCACTATTTGTGCAACAAAATACAGAGTTCGCTCACAAATTACCTTTCAGCAATACTAGCTAACCGAGCAGAGTACTAGAGTAAACACACCCATCAAAATCCTGCCAAAGCTATCCTATCAGAAGAAACAAACGTTTTTACAACGGGAAATATTAGGAGAAATCAATACACTTACCATATATAATGGTCTATTTCGGTTTCCACTTACTTTCTCTTCAATTGAGCACCATGATGAAGAAAATCCACTGATTTAAAGACACCGAAAACTCTCGCGCACATTTCCCAACAAACACCCACTGTTTGCTAGCGCCAGAACGCCAAGCCACACGCAGGTGAATCAAATGGCAGTCAAATACACTCCGCCTACACATACACAGGCGCTAGCGAAAAATTTACAAACAATATTTTTTTTTTTTTCCAATAGAAGCTGGACCTTCCGAATTCTAACCAAACAAACATATCCCGGACGAGCCCCCAATTGTTACGTTCCGGCTCAAGGAAGTAACAAAAGAAAGGGTTCAGAGTCCAAAAATATATTTAACAATATATTTATTTAAGTCTAGGGGTAAATAATAAAGAAAATAGTTGGTCAACAGTAAATAAACCAACAAACAATTTAGAGAAAAACAATATGAAGGTCCAACTCCTCAGCACAACTGCAGGATAGGGGTAGCTGCTCCTCCCACAGAGGACAGACATCTTATATCCATCCACAAATTGAAGACAGGTGGGGATCCTTATCTGACAACCTATCAAAAGAAAGAAAAGACAAACAGAAAAACCCCAAAACAAAACTAATCCGTAACACCATTGAGTGCAAGGATGTATATATTTTTCAACATTTTCTGTTAAAAATCTTTAATTGAGTGTTGGGAAAAAGTTTAACAAAGCTTAATTGAAAGCCTGTGTTTTCTGTGGGCTGAGGTTTCTAGTACTACTTTCCCTGTTCCACTTAACAGAATAGCTGACACTGTGATCTCAAGCACAAAGAGTCAATCTAAGACAGAATAATTAAAGGAATTGTACAGTACAATCCCACCGAAGGAAAAAAAGCCAAATTTCTCTCTATCGCTCTCTCGCTCAGAGACAGAAATAATAGAGTGAAAGGGGACGCAGCAGGTCAGGGAGGGCAGATGATTTAGAGAGATAGATGAGAGGAAGCAGACGGAGGTGTCCAGAGACATTTAATGGCTTACAGTGGGTGGCGGAGAAGAAAAAAAATCTGTCAGTAAGGTAGTGTGTTTGCAGTGGGTGTCTAAGACCCAGCAGAGCACGGGGAGAGGGATCAGCAGTATCACTGGGAAAAAGGGAGTGAGAGGGAGAGGGATAGAAAGAGAAGAATGATGGAGAATAAAGGGAGAGAGAGAGGTGGAGGATAAATGATGGAGAACAATGGGGAAAGAGAGAGGGAGAGAGTGATACACAGAGATGGACGAGGAAGGATAGAGAAGAGGGGGAGAGAGGTAGGGAAACGATGAGATGGATTAAACTCCCAGTGAAAAGGGATGGGAGGATGATGACATAGAATAGATCATTCTGCCGCTGAGAGAGATGGGATAAAGAATGTGAATAGATGTAATCGTGTCCACTCTCAGTGTGACAGATAAGGCGGGACCATAACTCCAGGACTGTGAAGTCAATCCAATCTACAGAAATCATGAGAGCATCTCACCATTTTGAGAATCTCACTCGAAATTACATTTATGGGATATCCTTTAACCATGCAACACAGCGCTCAACTATGCCAAAACTATGTTCAACCTCTGAACATTTGATTTGTCAGAAAGATAATCCTTTGGATACAGCAATATAACTGTTCACCTATGTTGATGCACAGATGTCATATTGCGTTATCCAAAAGGATTATCTTTCTGACAAATAAAAGGGACACATACTGTGGGATTAATCATCTGTGAACTGTGTCTGGTGACTAAACTGTCTATTATTATTTGTTTATCCACTCAACATACAGGAAACTGCCCCAAAAATGTAAACACAAGCTGACTAGGAGAAATCTGTTGATGTGCCCTTAAACAAGGCACTTAATCCTAATCCTCCTGTAAATCGCTCTGAATAAGAGTGTCCGCTAAATTACAAAAAATATATACAGTTGAAGTCGGAAGTTTACATACACTTAGGTTGAAGTCATTAAAACTCATTTTTCAACCTCTCCACAGATTTCATGTTAACAACCTATAGTTTTGGCAAGTCGGTTAGGACATCTACTTTGTGCATGACAAGTAATTCTTCCAACAATTGTTTACAGACAGATTATTTCACTTATAATTCACTATATCACAATTCCCGTGGGTCAGAACTAAGTTTAAGTTGACTGTGCCTTTAAACAGCTTGGAAAATTCCAGACATTCCATGACTTTAGAAGCTTCTGATAGGCTAATTGACATAATTTGATTCAATTAGAGGTGTACCTGTGGATGTATTTCAAGGCCTACCTTCAAACTCAGTGCCTCTGTGCTCGACATCATGGGAAAATCAAAAGAAATCAGCCAAGACCTCAGGAAAATAAATGGTATACC